>NIPQ01091822.1:0-49080 GCA_002806875.1 Lepidotrigona ventralis hoosana
AGTATTAAATCCAAACAACATAATGGATTATTTTTCTGAAAGAAGTAATCCTTTCTACGACAGAACGTGTAACAATGAAATTGTTAAAATGCAGCGTTTAAGTCCCGATCAATTACAGTAAGTGATAATGGAATAAAATTTGTCTGAGAATGATAAAATGATAATGGCAGTGATTGAGTATTTAATTTCAGAAATATGACTGGTCTCGAATACATTCTTTTACATGTACAAGCACCTATTTTGTATGTAATCAGAAAGCAACATCGTCATTCTCCTACTTTAGCAGCACCGCTTGCGGATTATTATATTATTGCCGGTGTTGTATACCAAGCTCCTGATCTGGCGTCAGTTGTGAGCTCTAGATTGGTATTTAAAATTTTCTAAAAAATTTAGTCTCAGAACGTGGCGGTTGATTTACAGAATTATGTTTCATAGTTATCTACAGTGCACCACTTGCAGTCTGCCTTTGAAGAAGCTAGCTCATGCTCGAGGTATCATCCTAGTAAGGGCTATTATTGGGATTTCAAAAATGGGAAAGCAGCATTGGCAGCAAAGAAGGAGACACCTGTTCGTGAAGAACCAAGTTCCTTGTTCCAGCGGCAAAGAGTAGATATGTTGCTTGCTGAACTTACACGGAAATTTCCATTACCTGTCCCAAAGCCAGTGCACCAAGCCATAGAACCTTGTAAGTGCATGTTACATTGATAATTTCTTTTGACATGTTTTAAGCATGAAAGTGAAATTTGTTTATGTAATGTTGTAGCAATGGAAATTAAACAAGAGATAAAAACGGAAAAGAAGGACATGAAACCACCGCCAGAGAAGAAACCAAAAGTTAATTAATAAAAGTTTAGAACGGTTGATGATAACATAAGATTAATAATATTTTGTATATATATATATATATTGTATTTTATCTTAATTTTTATTTTACGAAATACGCGTTTGGCATTATTAAATATATTTTGACAAACCACTGAATTTGTAACGAAAATAAGAAAAAGTCTAATACTTTGTCGTTTAGGTAGTATTTTATTTTCTACTGCGCCATGGGCAGTCTGGATTATCCATTTCCTCTTTTATATTTATTTTCATCCGTTTTCAAGCTNCTTAATTTTTATTTTACGAAATACGCGTTTGGCATTATTAAATATATTTTGACAAACCACTGAATTTGTAACGAAAATAAGAAAAAGTCTAATACTTTGTCGTTTAGGTAGTATTTTATTTTCTACTGTGCCATGGGCAGTCTGGATTATCCATTTCCTCTTTTATATTTATTTTCATCCGTTTTCAAGCTTCTCTTTTTAGTATATTTACCACAAAAGTTAGAATTTGAACATTTAGTTTGTTTCTTCGTCTGATGGAGGCTGACGAGGAAATCCTCGATGCTTATGTGCTTGCATTAACCGATAATATCTTGAAGTGGTATTTGATCTAATCTATAAAGTTACATCGTGTTTTTTGTAAACTTGAAAGAAAGTGTTTTGTTACGACTTAACTTTCATGTTAATTTGCACAATCGATTTAATGCGATGCATTACGTTAAATTTTCAATGAAGCAAATGGTTATAAAAATATTTTAAAACCTCAAAGTTGTATCAATCAAATATGCCAGTGTTTCAACTCTCTTTTTTTTTTTTAGAATTTCATTTGTAATTTTCTATTGCGGAGAAGAATGACACGTAAAGTGAAAGATGATATGCGATGGAAATACGTGTCCTGACAGATATGCAGGTGAAAAATTTCACGAGCAGAGGATTCGTGATATTGACGAAGATGAAGATTTCATAAAAAATTTGAAACACGAGAAGTGCAAGATAATTCAGTTAGTTCGTCGACAAATACATAAATTTTACGATACTCAAGTAACATTAAATATCAATGAAAACATTTAGTTTAGAATATGTCCTCGCGCATCGGAGATAGCACTGGTACGATTTTTTTCCCTCCCCCCAGTACAAAGTATCCCTGATGTCAAATGAGTGGCAAACAAAATATATGCAAGAATCGCCAGATATGTTGTATAAAATAAAACGTGAAGAGGCAAATGGGGAAGCAGTTGATATACCGAACAATTTACTCATGAGAAGTACAATGTCGACTGCTGGCCAAGCATGGTGTCTACGTGCTTTGAGAAAAATTCGAAAAAGAATTTGCGTGATGGTTGTAATTGCCGGTGTCGTCGTAATGATGGTGTCGATTTACAGCATTTATTTTCGCGCGTATCTCTGCAGTGACGGAAAATCTTGCGTCACATCTCTTCGATATACTCACGTCAAACATGCATTATTTTGAATATTGAAGATCAAATGGATTCGATCAGTTGGAAAAGATAATGATGAGTGTTGCATTACGGGTGAAATTTTCAACCATAAAGGAATAAGGAAACCATCTAAGACTTGACACAAAATATATTAAACTTGGAATAATACACCACGTGTAGCGTTTAGTTAGTATGCAACTAGTCTTGACGATTTCTAGTTTTTCCTTCAGTTCCGTAGGTTTTTCTTTTTTTTTCAATGACGAGACATTCGACCTGTAAGCATTGTGATGCGTCGTAACGATCGTACTATGCCGTTTCTTCTTCGTGCAGTGTACACCAGCTCGACGAGGAGACTAGTTGCAGTTCGTTTGATGTTCATCCCCCGGTACCGAACGTAACAATTATACAGTACTATTGTTCTTTTAGGCTTTGAAATGTCGGTCCTCTTGATATGTTTCGCACATTCGTTCTTTCTCAGATATATATACTCTTTACACACAACTTTCTGGCCCGGGTATAGAGTTGGCGATGATGATCTCCTTCATTAAATTACGATCGGCTTTAAAACTAATAGGTTCCCATGACTTTGTGGAGAATGGATTTAACTACAACAAAAATTGAAAAGAAAGAAAGAAAGAAAGAAAGAAAGAAAGAAGAAAGAGAGAACATTAGCAATTATAGTAACTAACACACCATTAGTACACGGGTACTACTCACACTGCATCTGTTACTTTGAAGTCCTTGCTTATGAATATCGTATGGTGCAAACAGCGTGTCTGGCCGTACAGGTAAAAATAATTGTGGTTCGCGTTTTATCTTTTCTTGATCTGAAATCAAACCCATTAAATTATCCGTTATTATATTCGGTAAGTCACACGTATTACACTTGTAAGAATAAAAACAAATTTTTACCTTGTGGCGACTGTATGATATCCGGCTGATTGTTGAGCGCGTAATCGGTCACCTGTTTCAACGTGTACTCGACGAAATACGTATGATCCCCGTGCGTAACGTCGAGCATCGAATTGTTCCTCGAGTCCGGAGGAGTGATTATCGGTTGTTTCATGTAAGGCTCAATATGAACCGGAGAGGTGGTGCCTCTTCGTCGGTACATCATCAGCATCACCGAGAGTACGGTGATGCCAAAGGCCATTAGGCAACCGATAAGAAGCAGAATGAGTGGAACCATGCTTACACCGGTGTCTAAAACAACGAGGCGACGCGATACTCGATTTTCATTTTTCTTGAATCGCAACTGAGAAACGCAAAAAAATCTCGCCAAATCTCTTACCTGTGTGCTTCTCAGAGTCTCTCAGCATTATATCTTCCAGCAGACTCACCTCGCTTCTTCCTTTTGCGTTCACCGCGTACGTAACGAGATAAAAATGCGTCGCGGGAAGAAGATCCGCCACGGCGATCCTAAATATTGGCACGTCCGCGGACACGCTCGACGCATTTACTCTCAAATTACCGGTGAGAACCTCGTACGCCTCCAATCGAAACTCTTGCCTCAATCCACCGTCGTATCCTGCCACGCATTCCACTTCCAGGATCTCGGAACTTTGATTCAAGGACGCCTTTATCGTACAATTGTTCAGAGGATTTGGCTTCACTAGGAAACGTGAAAAACCAAATTGTTTCCTCGTGTTTGTTCGCACGACATAAAGACACGGAAATTCATTTACAGAAATTACCCGCTGGAATGATTTGATAGATGCAAGGCGCTTCTTGCTTGCCTATGATGTTCCTACCCCAACACGTCAGAGCCCCGTAATCTCTTTCGGAGACTGGCGTGTAAACGAGCTCGCTCATCGTTCCGTTGTTACCGTCGAATTTCGCCGGCGCGACCTCAAAGTTCTCGCCGCTGTTGTTGAACTCCCACACGAATTCAACTTCGTTGGGATCGGCGTCCACCTCGCATCGAACCTTCACCGACTCTTCCAACGATGCTCCGATGATGGACACTTCTTTCGCCTTGCACACTGGCGCGACTGAAAAAATTGCGAATAGAGAAAGAAAGTAGTTAAAAATGGAGAACCAATTATAGCCAAATGATCTATTTGTCAAACAAAGTTTTCTTTAACAATACTTGAGTAGTTTCAAACTTACACTGCACTCGTAATGTTACTACCGGACTCGTGGTTTCACCTCGATCGTTGCTCGCGAGACACGTGTAATTCCCAGCGTTGTCTCGACCAATCTTTTGCAGCACGAGGCTCTGAGTACTCATGATTATCCCGGCCGAATAATTCTGCATTAGCACCACGTCCTATTACGAATTATTTAATGATGCATTACTAACTGTTACATTTACAGTAATTATATAATTGTAAATATAAAAGTATATTATATTTACATCATATTTTTATGTTACTATCATGTTACTATTTATCAGATTGATACTAAAACACTCACGTTGTGCCTCCACGTGATCTTGTGATGCTCTGGATTAGCCCGAACCTTACACTCGAAATACACGTCGTCACCCTCCTTTATTTTTTCCGCGTTTAGGGTGTTACCCAAGTGTAATTGTACTTTAGGTGGAACTGCGAGAGAGAAATATCGGACAGAATTTATTATTATATCCGAGCTCGGAATTATTAGGAATCTTGGAGTATACTCACAAACTACGTTTAATTGAAAGAAGTCTTCTAGATACGCGTCTTGCAGCTCTGGATTCTCTCCCCGACACTTGAGGATCTTCGCATGATCGTCGGGGATCGGTGAAAATCTGAGAGTGCTCAATACCACTGAAGCATTACCACCGTCGATCACCTGAATAATCAAGAAGACTCTTACGGAATGAAACTATCCTGACATTTCTTACTTTGTAGCGAATCATTGAAAATATGTACTTTGCCATTGTGGTAAACAGTATTCCCCTCTAGCCAAGTGATTCGCGCTCGAGGATGTGATCCTGTCGTCTCGCACGTGATGGGGTAGTCTTTTTCTGTCTCTAGAATCGTCGGTTTCGACAGAATCTTCACCGACAATGGTTTCACTAAAACAACGAAATCCCAGTAATAACCGTGTAAAACGAACAATCCTCTCGCGTGAAGATACAAATTCTGTGTACACCTACGATAAATATCTAGGAGAATAGTCTTTTCTAACGGAGGTATGAGGTTTGTGCTCCAGGCCTGACATTTGTACGTCGTGTTACGATGTTCCCTTCTCAACTGAGGTACTGTCAATTTACTGACCACTAGGTTCTTCCCAATTTCTTCCAACTTGCTGTCCACCTTCTTCTCGTTGACCAGCCAAGTGACCACTGGTGTCGGTTTACCTGAAGAAAAAATCCAAAGTTATGCCGGATATATATATATATATATATACACGTCACTTATTGATGTATTTTGAAATAATCACATGTTAAATATATATATATATATATATATACGTAATATATACGTATATATATATTATATATATATATACATATATATATATATATATATATATATATATATATATATATATAAACACACACAANATTTATATAAAATATATTTAATTTACGATTTTGAGATTTGGAAGTTCGAAAACTCTGAAATTTTTGAAGATTTCCGAAAATTTTAAAAACTCATCTAAAGACTTAAAAATTTAAAGCTTGAAAATTTAAAGATTTAAAGAATCTGGAAATTTGAATTTGTTTTGTATTTGTTATGAATTGTACTGTTGTAAATTTGAAAAAGTTATATTTCGTAGCTTTTGAATGTTTTTATCGAAATGTGTTCATTCGGATATTCGAAGTATTTAAATCTTCTTAGCGATGTATGATTGTTGTTTCAATGTTTCAGATGTTCTGGTCAAAAACATTGTCGTTACAACTTCATCACCGATCATCCTGGTGCCGTTTATTGGAATTCTGCCACTCTACGGATAAAATATGCGTGTATTCCTGGTAAGTTCGTCACTGGTGCCGTTTATTGGAATTCTGCCACTCTACGGATAAAATATGCGTGTATTCCTGGTAAGTTCGTCTCAAAAGAAAATTAATACACACCTATTAATGAAGCAATTATCTCTTCAAAGTGATATTTCCACATCCTGAATAATTTATTAAATAGAATTTATTGCATGAGAAACAGAGAATTTCCTTTTTTCACGTGCGTATCATCTTTTTACTTACGGGACGTAGACAATCGATCGTCAGTCACGTTCGATAATCACACATCCTGAATAATTTATTAAATAGAATTTATTGCATGAGAAACAGAGAATTTCCTTTTTTCACGTGCGTATCATCTTTTTACTTACGGGACGTAGACAATCGATCGTCAGTCACGTTCGATAATCGATAATCTTCAATCTGGATATTCCAACAAAAGGGTACCAGCTCATCTAGATCAAAGCTGAAGAACGAATGCTACGTCACGTGCAATACGTTCGTAGATTTTTATCTTATCTAAAAAAACACTTGCTATCTATGGACATTGTAAAAATTAATCTTCCAACAGTGAATAATTTATTACAATCTAGGAAATATTCCACATTTTTTCTGCAGTCCACTCTCTTTAAAAAAAAAAAAAAAAAAAAAAAGAAATTAATTCAAGTAAAGGTTAAAAAGGAAGTTAAAAATTCATTTAAAAAAAAAAGTAAAAAAACTTTGATTTTTCTTCAAAATCGTATACCTAAAATAGTACTATTAGTTTTTCTGTAATTTTCTGAGACATTCGAAGACGTGATTCGAAGCAATTCCAGCCCTCGATTTCAAAAAAATTGGAAACTTTGCTTGAAAGTTTCATAATGGCCAACAGTCTTTTCGGGAAACGACAACGTATTCCGTAATGAATGGCATGCCGCACGCAACAAAAAGCAGAAATTCGTCAAGGACACACTAATCCCTTGTTTCCATGCAACCAGGCACGTCCCGAAAATGTAAAAGATGGGACTAAGCTTCATTAAATACGAAAGGGACGTCCCTTCAAATTACGGTCGTTGAATATCTTTCCAGTCAAACCTAACTTCTATTTCAACTTCACGATATACAATAAAATTCATCATAAATAAAAATATTAACGATTGTTAAATTTATATTGGAACAAAAATATACTTGAAAATATTGCTAATATTAACTGACACGACAGTATGTGCATATTTGTCACGACGTCGTGTTTTTGTGCTATAAATTATTTCTAACGTACAAACAATCCCATGTGCGCTTGGTTTGCATCACTAATGGTAAAAAATTACTGCTTGTAAAATCAGACTTCGTCTCATATGCGTGCCTCATTACAAAAACTTGTTTCCATCTTAAAAATATGATACAATTCACATCAATGACGTGTAACACAGAGGCGTAAAATTCCATGGTCTACAAAACCATGGTAGATTTAATTTTATTCTTTCAAAGTAATAAGAACCTGAAAAGAACAAAATTGTCATTTATGAAATCACAATATTCCATGCAAAACATTCATTCTATTTCGAAAATATCAATCTTCACGTGCGATTGGTGGCAACGGTGGTTCGATAAAACAGCGATTTTGCTCGTTGAAAGGAATAGAGAAAGAACTCGAAAGGAACGAAATTGCGGGACAACGAGCATCTTTTTTCACGATGAAAAAGGTGGGAAGGGCTGAGCCACCCCTTCGACGCCCTACAACCGGCATCAGCCCCCTCCAGGTGTAGGTATTCTCCGGCCGGTTCACCCCTCTGTTGGAAAGTGGAGCAAGGACACCCTCGGTCGCATAATGGTGGCCAGAGTCACATTCGAAATCGACAAATGGGCCGAAACGGATGCAGATGTTGATCAGCATCCTTATGCCGGTAGAAGTATCGTCGTTTCGTGTCTCTGTAACAATAGCTTCCCCAGGAGCTTTTACTTGGGGGTGATAATTTAATCGAGTCGGGTCGAACCGGAGAGAATAGAATTCCTGTGTGTTTCAGTACGAATAATTTATATTTTTTTTTCTTCCTTGTCTTCCTATATTAGGAAGGAAATTTAATTTTTCTTTCTAGCCTCGGTGACGATAATTGAAATTGGAGGAGAAATATTTACATTGTACATCGATGTTATGTCGTTCAGTTCATTTTCTTTTGTTTGGATGTTTAAACTCGAATTTATACGGTTCTTTTTTTTCAGAGGCTGCCGTGAAGAAATATTGCAACGAGGAGCTGAAGGTGGTCCCTGGGGAGGGTGGCTTCATAAATTCACCGGGTTATCCGCTTTACTACCTCGGCGAGAATACGTGTGGCTGGACCTTCAGGTCGACTCCTGGGCACAGGATTGTCCTGACGTTCCACGACCTGAATATCCGGGGTGAGTATCGATCCGTGTCGAGCCATCTCTCGTTATTCTCTTGACCTTCGAGATTTAACTTGCATAGATCTTGCATAGAATCGATTAAGAAATTACGAGCCGTGACAATGTGTTTTCCGAGAGAAATGAACGTACTTCGCGAACGCGAATTAACATTCAATCGATACTTGGGAATGTCAAATTTAGCATCAGGTACGAACTTTGTGTCTTAAAGCTAATGGACTTCGTTTATTTTATACTCGAAATTCTTGCGACGAATTACTTATCGAAGTGAAACTTGCTTGTTCATAATTGTTGACAGTTAAAAATTGAACATTGTACTGATCCTGAGAGAAATATGACATTCTAACTGTATTTCAGAACCTGAATCGGACGGAAGTTGCGTGGACATTGTAAGAGTACGAGAAAAAGGAAGAACGTTGTTCGAGAATTGCGGTACCGTGGTCGGCGTCAAGGTCATCTCGAACTCAAACGTGATCACTCTCGACCTCGTCGCCACGAAGAGACTGTACACTGCACGAGGATTCTTCTTGCAATATCAAGGTCGGTTTCACTTCACAACAGCAAATCATTTTTTTTTTATTTGTTTGTTTGAAATCGAACCTATCTGAGATGGATAAAACTTGATATGAACAAACGTTCGCGATTGCATAATGAATCTCTCTCCATCCAGAAATAACATTGAGCTCTATTTTCAGGGCGTCAGTGTGTTTGATTCCTGACGATTTTGCGTCTTACTTGATTGATTTCTATATATATATCAAACGTATATAAGATATAAAATAAATACGTAATTTAATATTTTCATCGTTTAACATCTTGAGCAATGTATGACCATCACGATCAATAACTGTGCGTTATTATGAATTCTACTTGTTTTCATTCATTGATAATTACTACATTTACTACATTGCGTGATATAATTTTGCATTTGTCCGTTGTCTATAATTATTGCAAAATTATGTTTATAATGTGTAATTCGCACGTTTATATCCAACGACGCGAGTCTGTAATGCAAAGAGAAAATAACAAATGAGCGAGAACGTGATTGAAATCGCAACTCAGTTATTGCCAAGACGTTGACGTACCGAGTAATTATAATTTGACGCGGTGAATAGAAACCGTATGCAAATGAACAGCAAGGTGGTATTAATGTTTCAGTGTTGAGCTGTCCGGATGTCTCAGCGCCCAACGGAAGTTACGTATTGAATGGTACTCTGACCTCGAGGACTTTCCTGTGCAAATTCGGCACCGTGTTCCCCGACAGCAAAGAAAGGACAAGGATACTCGAGTGCAAGAATGGCAAGTGGAATGAGAGTGTCATCAGCATGCCGAGTTGCACAGGTAACCGTGATTCCCTTCTTATCAACATATCTTTCTCTCGCAAGCGGCGTATCGTTGACACAGAAAATTAATGCGAAACATCTTGCCAACCACAAATGCAAATGTTCTACACATATATCGTGTAATTTGAGATTCTAAGTGAAGATCGTAAGTGAAGTTCATAGAAGTTAAATCATCCTTTACACGTCAGTAACACGTAATTAGAATTTTAAAAAAGTAGTATTACAATTTTACAAAGAATATCGTCGAAAAAATCTGGATTGTCTACAAAGTTTATAAGTCTACGAATTTGAAAAGAAAGACAGTACAAGCGGGACAGTAAAATCACAATAGTTCCCTCGAATTCTTAATCGAAACTGAGACGTGACATTTAATTGAAATTATTTTCGATCTACCAACTACGTCCACTATCGACGTGACAACAAACTGACGTCAGTATCTTTGTATCGAAAATACGAACGAGATTTATAGTGATCGTGGTGCCTGAGTTGGTTGCTACGTTCCTCACAGGCCTCCCGGGAACCCATGGCTGCCCATTGCGTTCGAAAGGGGAAATCCGTGGTGGGGGTTATCGTGGTGAACGGCGGGGACACTGAAAGAGGGGTTGTTGGTGCGCGGGGGACGGGGCAGGAAGAAAGAAAAAGACGGAGGGAAAGAATCTTGGGGCGGAGAAGTATTCGTGAAGGCACCATACATCGGTAGCGTCGCACACGTAACGACGCCAGCCGTCTCGACGCCACGTGTCTCCGCGCAAAAATCATTTGAAAATCAATTTCCCGTGCAAAATCTCCCTAACTCGATCATATTTTTCTATTGAGTCGTATTTTCGTTTTGAATCCTCGCCGCTCGATTGATCAGTGACGTCGGTATCGAAACGCTTACATTCGCGAAACGGCAACGAAGAAGAGAGAATCACCCATTCAATCACTTTCACGTCATTTGAACATCATCAGGTAATTTTTTTTCAACAAACTAACTCTATTTTTTTATCTGTCTCTTCCGTGTTCTTTGATCGTATGTGTATCTTGTAACGATCGTTCAACGTTTCCCGGAAACCGCGAGCTTCAAGCGAGAAACATGAACCAATGAAACACATTTCGCTACGATAAATCAACGTCCAGAGACGTCTCTGCGTTTCTTTGCCTTTGTTTTTTTTTCTTTTCTTTTCTTTTCTTTTCTATTTTCGATTCTTGCGAGTGTACGATCTCGCATGCGATTGAATGTATGCATATATACCAAGTCAGACCGATCTTCCGCTCGAACTTTCGTACTCAAGCGGAATTGCGAATTAATTAACGGCGCCTTCAGCCTTTCTTCGTGCTTCGAGAATCTGCTCTTTAAAACATGATATGTTCAGCGGATTATTAATTACCCTCGCTGAAGAGAGTAAACCTATTCAACTTTACCTTTCTGCTGAGATCGTCGTAAATTTGAAAATCATATTACAGGAAATCTTATCTAAAGAGATATGAAATTCATCTATCAAATAGTTATATTCATTCCTTTGATAGTATAAAACGAATATTCAATTTTGTTTCTAATCTATTGGTTTATTTCCATCATTTATTACTGACGATTGACGACGATACAAATTCTCAAAACTGAATTATTTCCAACAAAGTTTCAAAATATTCTGGTTATGATATATATTCGTAAAAAGTTCGTTTCAGTGTCCAAACACTTTCGCGAGCCACTGTGTATCAAAAGAGTTTCAATCTACTTTAGCCTCTTATCACATTTATAACGTTTGCACATCCATATCTTTATCTTCTTTTCTGAAAATTTCCGTAATCACGCGTTATCAATTCGAGAGTTTTCTCTCGAAAACCAACCGATCCCAATAACGATACAACGCCGCTAATTCTGGCCGGTCGCCCACTGAATGAGAGCTGCAAGCCGAAAAAAAAATTTCGCGTAGAAAAAAGAAAGAGAGAGAGAGACAGAGAGAGAGAGAGAGTACCTGAATCCTCTTGGTAGCTTTTCACACCTCTCGAACAAAGGAAATCGGGAAGAATGTGTCTGTCCGGTGTTCTTTGTGCGTCATCCTATTCACGTCGATAATAATTCCGTCCCCGGAAGCAGTCTGTTTCCGCGAAGAATATCGAAGAGTTTTCGCGCGCTGGCTTTCACCGACCGCAAGAAAACGCCCGCGAGATTATTGCCTTTCTTATACGAGGAACTTGGAATTTAAATGCAATAGAACGAGGTCGAGTGGCTTGTACATCGTAACGATGATTGAATTTCCAAGGAGAAGATTGCGAAGCAGTAATATCGATCTCTCTTTTTTTTTCTTTTTTTTTTCATTAAAATGAAGATATTCGCGAAAGACCATTAATAACTCTATAGATGGAATGACAGAATAATGGCTAACTAGTTTAGTGTTGCGTCTCATTTAAAACTCGTTTGAGGCGGATTGCTAGAAAATTCAAATGTTTTACTATTCCTGATGAAATCTCGGGGAGAAGTCTCGAATTGGAATATAAAAGAATCGTTGAGAATAGTTGAAAGACAGTGGAAGCATTGTCTCCAGATTTGCTTCTCTAGGTCACACGATGAATACACTCTATTTCCATCTTAACGGAGAATTCGAAAAAAATCTAAGCGCCAAATTGAAGAGAATTGAAAAGAATGTTGAAACGAAATTTTTTTGCTTTCGAAACAGCCAAGTGCTTCAGCTTGATTCTAAAAATCAATTTAAATTATCGATATATTCCTGTGTTTTAATTTTCCGCCGCCTATATCGTTCCAGCGAGGTAACGAACTATCAAAATTTCTTGCGAAATAGTTGTACGAGCACGCGTCCGCGTGCATTGCATCTACATATATTTCAAACGAATGCATAATTGCAAAGAATATGCAGTTTGGTTAGTAGTGCGGTTACACGAACGCGAAACGTGAGAGCGGAGAAGCTGGTAGTTCGTATTCGTTTCGATGGTGGGGAGGAATGAAGAGTAGGGGAAGATAGTGATGAGACTGGGAAGGGCTGATCGCCCCTATCGCCTCCCCACCATTCGTTGCCCCCTCCTGCGAGCAGATAATTTTAGAGTCGACAAAATAAAACAATGTTGCGGTTGCACATGTTCAGCGAGCAGCTGAGACCGAGAGTTGAACTCTGAAAATGCGAGATTTGAAACTTGCTGATTCAGTATATACATAATTTAATATCCATCGTCGAAAACTATAATTTGGATTTTCAAATGATGTAGGTTCAACGATTTAGAAAATAAAGATAAAAATTATGTAATGAAAGATATTTCAGTTTTTAAGTAAACAAATTTATAACCGTAGTTATTTTTAACTTGCAATCACTGCGATAAAAGATAATGCGAAATTTCAAATGTATATTATACTTTCATATGATATAGAATTTTTAAGTGACATTAACGCAGCTAACGTCAAATACCATTTACTCTACGCTGGCATAATTTTGAACGATTCGTGTTTCAAAGTTTAATCAGTTAATCAAGGTAAAAATAAATATATGAATAAATGAATACATACCAACACGTATATATTTAAGCTTATAATAATTAATTTTCCGACGGTCACTAACCGCTAAAAATAATATGACGTTACAATAACGTCATCGGTTACGAACACTTAGAACTATACGATGATGTTGTCACGTCACCGGTCGTGAATCATAGTGTTAATGGATCATAAATTTTATTGATCTGAAATTACTCAACAGAAACATTATATATATAATTCAATAGAAAAATATCTTCCGTGTCTAACCAAAGAGTATAGTCCCCATAATAAAAGTAGCAGGGAATCAACATACCGAAAACGAATTATTGGACAGGGAAGAAACGCCAGGTCATGCAGTTTCACTACATAAAAGAAGCAATATTGAAAAACCGCCATGCAATAGTCGTTACAAGAACGTTGATCGAGTCGAAAGAGGGACAGCTTGTTTTCATCCCGAGCAGAATTCGCGTGGGAGGGTGGTCGGTGAGGAATACCGTAGTGGGGATGACGCTTGCCCCTGTTTATTTCCCCACCATCTTCACCGTTGTTCCCGTCTCTGTCGCTCTACCCTCACCACGATGAGATTTCCCGAGCGTTCTGGTGGTACGAAGTAGGGAAGGTCCGTATCCAGTCGTCGTCGGAGTTTCTGATAGTGGGACCACGCGACTCCTGCCGTCTTATAGCCTCTTGCTTTTTATCAATGGAGAGCTCGTGTCACCGTCTTTCACGTTTACGTACGCACGCCTCGCGATTACGCTCAACGACGCACGCGCGATATCGTGAGGAGAAGAGAAACAGACATTCTGGACGCCTGGTTCCAAGGGAGATCAGCCCGGAATCCTGCCCGTCGCGTTCCTCGATGATGGATAGTTTCTCGCGACTCGAAGGAAAGTCGATGGAATAAAACAAGGCGGTCCAAAGGTCCACGGTGTGTGTGTGTCACTCCGATTGATCATACAGCTTCGCGCCTGGCTCCGATTTCTTCTATTCGATATATTGAATATATATATATGTATATATATATATATATTGTATCTAACGCTGAACGAGTCAGAAAGAGAGAATTCGCGCGGGGGGGAGGGCAGCTTGATGCGCAGCGTACGGAGAACGAAAACGAGACGGGATCTTTGTTTTCTGGTTTGTCAGTAAAAGAGCATTCAAGTCCAGGTCGAGCGGAGAAAGAAAAAGAGAACCGTTTGAGAAACTGAATCGCGGCTTGTACGGTTTGCTCGGCTGGTTCAGGCTGGCATTACTTCGATGGAGTTGGACAGTCTGCCTTGGCCGAGAAGAGTATCGTGGACGGCACAAATTTGATCTGCTTCGATCTTTGTCATTCCTTTGACGCTCTGGTTTCGTTACCAAAAAACAAAAAAAAAAAAAAAAAAAAAAAAAAAAAAAAAAAAAAAAAANGTGGTGAAAGTCGAGTAAACTTTGATCTTCTCGAGCTTGTTCGTATTTTAAATCGACGATCCTTCGATGAGAAATATTGACGTTAGATCGAAATTAAATGTAAGTCGTAGATTACGGATAGAAATAGATGCTCGATGACTCAGATAAGTTTCCAAGGCAAACTCCAAAGATAAGACTTTAAATATCGAGTGAAAAGACGAGTAATATTAATTTGTTTGGATCTCTCTCTATAATACATCTCGAGGAAAGGTATTTTTAAGGACGTATTTTTAACGATGATCGAGAGTCAAAGAGCCTGCTGAGAGTAAATTAAGCCTGGACAAAGCTCGATTGAAAATCAATCCTTGAATTTGACGCGTAATATGAAAATGGTTTGAATAAAAGAAAGGCATGCCGTTTACGTTCGAGGGCGGCATAATCACGTTCCATGCTTTCGGTGTCTAAAAAAAAAACCGCGGATATCCTTTATTGTGGCATAAATTAAGCCGAGAATCCAGAACGTCAGCAAACGGAATTATCGATATAAATCTACGTTTTGCGGAAGAGCACATGACCAAGAGAGACTCAAAGGGGAAATAGGACGACTCTAATCAGACGATCGACCGAGAAAGCGATACACAAATATACACGTTGAAAGCAGGTATTGCTAAATTTTCTTACGACAACAGAGAATGCCTTTTGCTCGTACACATTGTGTACTATATATAATTTACAAGGTTGCAAACAAACAGAAATAAGTTGCACAGTGGGTATAATGTAAAAAGAACCGCGTATTATCGAACGGCAAAGGTGTATCGTGCAATGGAATTGAAGGAAAACGTGAGCACAATTCACCTCTTCTTTTCTATTGTCTGTCTTTTTCCTTGTGCCTACGATCTTTCTCTCCTTTCGAATTCCTCGAGCAGACGAGCTGATTGACGCAATGTATTTTATCGCGGAACAAGGTTGCCTTTAACCGTGCGACGAACACATGTTTCGCGTAAACTTTGCGAAAATTATCGCCATGAGAAAAGAAATTACCTGACAATTCCTTGACCAGGAAAATTAAAGCATTACAGTCTATTAAACTTGGTTGTTGTTTTAAATATTGCGATTAAAATATGGACATTCTCAATAGTATACGTAAGTAAAAATTTTGTTTTGTGAAAGGAGTTTTAATGAGAATTACTCGATTCTTGGGAAATAGAAAAATTTCGAAGTGAATTTATTGGAATATTTCGTTGACTTCGAAAAACGGTAGTAATCTAAAAATGTTTCTAACGTATATAAAGGCCGGCGAATGTGGGATTCCAAGAAAGAGGGGATAAGGACAGTCCATGTGGCGTCGTTAACTCAGGATCGTGTTCATCGTTCTCGATGCCCGATCCTGATTTTCGAATTACGATTGCTTTATAATGCCCTCCGTTTACGTATAATATCACTAATTAATTTAAAACCATCGTACTATACAAGAAATTGATTTCATGAAACTTAGAAACAATTTTTA
This sequence comes from Lepidotrigona ventralis hoosana, assembly GCA_002806875.1. NCBI lineage: Eukaryota > Metazoa > Arthropoda > Insecta > Hymenoptera > Apidae > Lepidotrigona > Lepidotrigona ventralis. Next base: position 16,243 of record NIPQ01091822.1, read on the forward strand.
CCATTGATGATATTAATCGATATTAAGATTAATAAAACACTTCGGTCTCCCGATTAATTCTCAAAATTGGAAGAACAATATGAATTCCTTTATCTCGAAAGAAGTTATCTTTAAACGTGATTTCAAAATTCTGGGAGATGTCAGATAGTGGGAACGTCAGATAGTGAGATGCTCGGTAGAAAGAAAGATGCACCATTTACAAAGACAAGCGAGTACAAGATAATGAATCGTCATTTTTCTGCAGTATATCTTTTTTTTTTTTTTTTTTTGAANATGGAGTCAAAGGTCGGTATGGCATCGCGGTCGTGAACGAATGGAGACGTCATCCCGTCACGCCACGCGTTTCTCGATGATAAAACCGATGGAATAACGATCTCGCTCAGTTTCGTTCCTTCTTCTGTAAGCCACTTATCGGCACGTCTTATGACGAGAAACGACCGTTGTTTTCCTTCACGAATATGACAACACTCGCGTTGTCTTCCGACTTGCGGAAAATTCATCGTTAATTTCCAGTACAAATCCCGTTCCCATTGGAAAAATTTGAATAGTTGTAATATCGACGCAAATGTTGGAACCAGTTCCGTTCTTCGTATGAAGAATAAATAAAGAAAAGAAGAAAATAAACAAAATCGAACAATAATATCGCGTAAGAATAAGTATGAATTTCATTCGGCGGATAAGTTGTAAGATCTCGAATCGTTCAACCTGCTCGGACGATCTAGAATTATTTCTTATTTCGAGACAAAGACGGGATGAGACTTTGTCTCCTGAGTGATTACTCCGATGGAATATTCGATATCGATTCTGCTTGTTTACGAGTTTACTCGATCGATCAAAAGCATCGGAAGTATCTTATTATCATCAAACGATACATAGTCATTTGACGACGAGTGTAGTCATTTTTTGCGCGTGATAAAAATAGGTACAAATTAAACGAATGATAGACAGCCGTTCGATACGATTGTGATGATTCTTTAAACGTGATACAGCGCAGTATAAGGATAGACGTATAGAGGACAGTGATATTTAAAGATAAACGGTATAGAGGGAAGAAGAAAACTCCAGAAGAAAAGAAATAAAGGGGAGAAAGAGAGAGAGATCGTGAAACAAGAGACAGAGATAGGAGAGAGGAGACGCTTTGGGGAGAGACTCCAGGCCAGAATGGTTTGAACGCGGGCCCACTGATGCTATAGTAGTACAGTTCGAGGAGTCAGCAGGAACTGTCCGTTTATTAACCAAAGTGTCGTACAGGAACGCGTTATGGTGGCGTCTAGCAGCTGACAGCGCGCGGCCATAGCACAAATTCGAGTGTAACAGGCGGATCGACGAGGAGCTTCTTGCCGATTGCTTCACCATGATACGAATATTCGCGGACACCTTCAGGAATCTGATAAGTGAGTGTCCCGGAGATACACTGTGCGTTTCACGTTTCATTGTTAAGCGCGTTATCATTCGTTGGAAATAACATCATCGCCAAATTTTCTAATCTCCAAGTCAATGATGTACGTCTTTACTTTTATTCTTATTGTATTTTATTTTGTTTCGGATATTAGAAAATTATTTTGAGACTGTTATATAAAAATTCAGGTACATCTGCATTATTGATATTCATTCGTATATTTTATCAGAGATTTAATCGAATATTGTGACTCGAAAATTATTCCAGTTACAAAAAAAGTGTTTAAAAAAAAATGAGACTCGGTTGAGATTAACCACTATTAGATGAAATTTTGTTTTTTCGTAGACTGATAATAGATCATTTGAAATATAATCAGAAAAATATCATTCAAATCGTTTTCGTATACGTGTAAATATTTTTAGGTCTTTAATTTCCTTTTTAGTAATTACATTAATATGGAAGCGGTAAATTACTGAAGCACCTTGAACCAAATGACATTGATATTAGATATTGATATTATATTTTATCTCAGTGACATTGATACTAAAAAAGTTAACCGGAAAAGATAGGAGAAACTATTGGAAAAACTCAATAAATCGGCGAAAAATCCTTTCTTTCCGCGACCATCGTTTCCGAGAAATGTTACGTCATTTCGTTTTGCTTCATTAAACTACCGAATGACAGTTTTCCAACTCGATGTAGCGGTCATATTAATCAAATTATTTATACCACAAGTAAGATGACATGCTTATATAGAATCACATGGATGTGTTTCGTATGACGTATCCGGTCGAAGCACAATTGCATTTCAGTTGACATTTGTTATACGATTATTTCACACGTATTTAAACATAACAGGGGGGGGGTCGATTAATTTACCATCCGTGTATTACCGTGTATTAGCTTTTGTATTTTCGTTCTGTGTAAAATCAACAGAAAAGAAAAAGAAAAAGTTAAGTTAGAAAAAGATACGGCGAATTCTTCCATAGTTACATTTTAAAAACGGTGTACAATGGCAACAAGATAAATTCGTAACATTCCCTCCATTCGAATCATTTTCAGCTGACGTTGTACACAATACACAGGAATTCCGTTCGACCGTCTCTGATAATTTTAGTCAACAGTCGGTAAAAAATATTATCCATCTTGATGTTATGTAATTTCACGATGTATCGTCAACGACCAATTGTCCGGCAGGATTATCACTTAATCTTCGTTCCTATTCTCTGCTCGGCTAGACTCTACGCGATTTTGTTCCGAACTCCATTCAACCATTGAGCGGAAAAAAAGGACGAAGCTAAGTTCACCAGCTCATTTCTTGTGCTCGTCCTATCGACCGGAAAGGAAGCTTTTCCCTCGACATTGTTTCCCGACTCGTCTTTTATCGACGATTTCCATCGGCCTTTTTGGACGCTGGAAATGATCGATTTCTGCCTTTTTTCTTTTCTTGTCAACCTTCTTGCACGGCAGGCACGTGGTGTACGTGACTGATGCAACGTACAGAAACTCGTGCACGACACTCGTTCTAGATTTTCCTCTGCTCTTCTGCATAGCCAAAGCCTGTATGTACATATTGTGCAGTTGTTGGGGACAATTTTCGATGGCCTTTGTAGCCAGCATTAAAATTAGGTGAACAATGTGACGCAATATCGTGTTTCCAATCACAAATCCGTCTATTCTCGTGCCGCTTAATTGACGTGTTCTTCTACTGCGTTCAAACGAGCCGATTCTTCGTTCGTTTTACGTCACGAGTAACGATCGATCCAACTCGATTCTTGTTGTTGAGGGGGTTGTACAGAAAGGTGGAGAGAATTTTAAGCTGGCAAGAGGCCGCGGTACGTCAGTGGAATGTAATTTGGGTTTTTGCTCTCGAGAGAAGCGATTGAATATAATTTTAGAGAATTGCAGATAGAGTTGACGATGGCGTAAACTTCTTCTTCGAAAAGATGTTCTACGTCATTGATACTCATACGACGGAGTAATTCGTATTTAGGTATGATTTTATATAGCTTTTGTTTGGAGTAATATGGCGGATTAAAAATACACGTAACGGTGTAGATCTTGAGGATTTGGTATTTCAAGTCTTCAAGGTGTAATAAATTATTCGTTATGATATAAACAATAAGCGCAGAACATTAGTCTATTCTATTCTAGACTGACTTGTACCAGATTTTCAGCCCTTTGTATTTGTTTGAGTAATTTGATTAAATATCTCCTCTGAATGCACGTGTATGACGGGAATCGCCGGAAGTTGGATAGGATGAGGTATTAAAATGACGAGAAAGCAATAAGCAATAAGAAACAGCATCTGTGTGACTAGAACAAGATCAATTAGAAAATAAAATAGGCGAAACGAGGATAGTGACGATTGAACTTTAAAATCATCTAAACTTCAAAATTTCAATCTTTATGAAATATCTGATATCAATTGTTGTCGTTTTTCTTCATTTCATTCAACATTCGTTAATTTCCCTTATTTTCATTTAGTTCTAAAGCGAAGAGCCAAGTGTGGACTAAACTTCAAAATTTCAATCTTTATGAAATATCTGATATCAATTGTTGTCGTTTTTCTTCATTTCATTCAACATTCGTTAATTTCCCTTATTTTCATTTAGTTCTAAAGCGAAGAGCCAAGTGTGGGTGGTCCCTTTCCAACGTTGTAGATATTGTCAGACAAAATTTCGCAAGAATGTTTCACGAAGCCAAGAAAATTTCGTTTTTACTTTCTTAAAAGAAAGTATCTTGAACTTGTAAACCTTGCCAACAAGTCACGTGAGTTCTGTGTTAACTCAGCTTCTATCTTCGAATCTCGATATTTCAATCTTGCTCTCGTTTTATATTCATAGAAGTTTACACGTATAGATACNAAAAAAAAAAAAGAAAACAGCGAAAGAAATATATTCACCGTCAATTAACTGCAAAATAGAAAAGAGTTTGAAACGGCATAAATTTTAATCGTTCAATTAATTATCAGGAAGCTAAAATGTTTCAATTAATTACAGATAAATATAATGAAAATAGCGCGATCGATAATAGCGATGGTGCAAAATAAGTGTAATTGGGTCAATCGATATTCCTGCGAAGAAGTTCGACCATCGACAAATTACACCGGATAAGGACACATTCGTATCTTTTAATTAAAAATTACTGCGATACCATTCGAATGAAATGTGATACCATTATTCTTTTGGATTTCAATGAGAAGAATATTAAATACTTTATTTTGAAAGCAATAGTCTTAATTAGTTAAATTTTGAAAATCACAAGACATGATTTGTCTAATCATGAGAGAAAGAAACACGGTTTTAATAGAAATTAGTTTCAATTTTCTCAGCTCTCAGTTTTAATGGAAATTAATTACTTAAAACGCGAAAATTTAAAAGATTGTTACTTCATTGGATTTTTGCCAATCGTGGCTACGTGTCGAGTCATTCGACAAATGGATTTCAAATGGACTTTGCACGCTCGAGCCATAGATTCATATTTCCACGAGTCGTTAAATCATTAGACATCATGGAACATAAGCCAGTTCGCGATCATGTAAATAGTTCGATAATTGAATTTCTAATTTATTTTTTCTTATTGAAAGTCAATTGCAAGTCAATTGAAACATGTATTTATTTTTAGAAATAAAAACGCGATTCGCGTCATATAATTTGGAAATCTTGTTTGTGTCAAGAGAAAAACAAATATAATTTTAAATAATAGAAATGCTGAACACAGTTTAATGACACCAAATTTTTGTTCCTAATCTAATAATTTATCCCCCCAAGTAACTATCTTATTTTGAATTTGAATAATATTAATCGTAGTTTACAATTTAAAGAAACTTGCCACTTTATTTATAAATGACAAATATTATTCTTCAACTCGTTGCTGATTGCAAATATTTTCATAGTATCTATAGCAGAAAAATTTAGAAAAATTGTACGCGATTATGACAAATCGAAAAATTCGTAGCTCGTCGCTTCTCTCTTTTTCACTTGGAAAATATTGCATTTAAATCGTGATCAACTAAGCGTTTATTTTGGAAAGTGAATAAAATGACAACTTTCTAGAAATTATTTTGTTCACTAAAACAAATCCAAAATGGCTTTGTATATCAAATTCATGTTTATTTCTATGATATTTTATCTATACTTTCATGTACATTTATAGTATTATTATAACTCTAGTTGCTAGTTGTTAGTTCATTTTGTAAATTTAAAATCAATATTTAAGTTTGAGAAGAAGATTAAAATTCGTACGAGATATTGATAATTTATCGTTTCCATTGAAAACGATTTATCGTTTCCATTGCGACCAATAAGATTAAATAAATTCGTACGAAGAATATCAAACTCTAATTTCAAGTAAGAATGAAGCTCGAAATGACTCAAGAATTTTTTTAAGTAAAAATACTGTTGAGATTTTTCATTAATCGTTCAGCTTGTATCTGTTCCTTTCGAAATATCGGTCGCCTGATTTCGATAGGTGACGTACTGTAAGATAATACGTTAATTGCTTATCGTGCTCGTAAATTCGCGTTTCCGTTGTTCGGCAAGAATGTACGCCTTTCCGCTGCATTTGTTGTGAATATTTCCTCTGAAACAACGTAGCGAAGACAGAGAAAGTGTAGCGTGCGACCGTGGCCATTTCGTGAATATAACAGGTCATTTCTTCAGAACATGAATCATCGGATTTTTTATTGTTCGCATCTTACTGCGTACTTTACGTACGATTTCATGATGATTTCTTGCTATTTTGGTGATCAATTTGCTATATTGGTTTAAATTAGATTCGAAATACAGGCTATGTTCGTTATTTCTGAAGACACAGATGTATTTTTAGTGGAAAATTTTTGAACAGCGTAAAATTTTATAGCATCGGTTGCTTTAATTTCCTTTGGATTTTTAGACGAGGTAAAATTCTAAAACTGTAACTTTTCTCCCTTTTAGATTATTTAATGAATTTTAAGTAAATCTTGAATTTTATTATTCTCCGCTTTATGTATTTAAGAAATTATATTCTATAGTTGCAAAGCGTGTTATATTTCAAAGAAGCGTATTATATTTAAAATTAAAGATCTGTGGTAATGGATAGTAGATCACATTCCTTTCACAATGGAACTGGTTTCTTTGATAACAGACACGGATTCGTGGTCTTTCTTCCTCCCTTTGTAAAAGTGTAAATTATATTCTCGTTTTCGTTTTCTTCTCCGATAAGTAAGATCTGATCATTTAAAACGAAATGAAGCAAGTCTCAAGTACTTCTAACCAGGTATTTATCTTCGTCGATTATTACAAAATCTTTAATATAATTTAAGCCTATGTTTACATATACTAGAAGACATATTTCTTTAATCGATAGTATCAAATCAAGTTTATATCAGCTTCAAATTCGTAGATTTGAGATTTCTAATCTTGCTTGACCTTGTTTTTCCCTCGCAACGTATGGCAGAACGTATAATTTACGTTCAACATGATTCACCAAGGAAATATAAATCCCGGTCTGTAGATGTTAATTCCTCACGACCGAAAACACACACGTGAACACATCCTGGAACATGTTTCTATGAAAAGAAACGGCAATCAACTCGACTGTAAACGTGTTTTATGGGCCTTGGCCGTTCTGACTTCGATATTATCGGGGGAGGGCATGGCTCTCTTACACTCAGTCTCTAAAAACAGAAGCCATTTTCAAGAGCTGGTCGTTTGTCTCCTCCTGGCCAAGTTTCCATCAACAAGTCACCATTGTAAAATATACACCCCCCCAGCAAAAAAAGAATTTTTTCACACGTAATTGGATTGCCTAGCATGAACTGTATTATGTGCTAAATACACGCAGAAAATTCTCTTCTCTTTCTTTTTTTGCTACATATGCATTGTTTTTTTTTTCTTTTCTTTTTTCTATCGCACAAAAATATCAAAAGATCATGACTTTTATAATCCATGTTTTTGAGATTCTTTTTCTGTCCTTTTTCAGGTTGTAGACATTTTTATGCGTTTTCAAGTATTTTAATTGGAAGATTTGTATGGAGATTATTTATTATTTTATTATTCATTATTATTTATTAACATTATTATTTTTATTATTTATATATTATTATTTTGACGTGTATATTGTTATAGAATTTTTTATAGAATTTCTATTCTATTCTACAGTGTCAGGATTGAATTCTACAGTATCAAGACTAGTAACAAGAATTATTAATATTATTCTACTAATGAATAATGCATAAAAGTTCGATTAGAAAGCTATCTATGAGAAAGTTCATTTGTTCAAATAATTCTTAGTGATCTCTGTATTGTATGCAATGAAAAAGTTAAATAGCTTTTATCTTTTGCTTGATCCTCTGCCACGAATGGAGAGTCGATGATTGAGAAAGTTTCTGAAATATATTTTGTTTTACGGAGTTTAACGAGTACGAAACTCCAAATTGTCAACAAAGTTTTGAGATCCCTCGTATCATCCTCGTATTCCACGTTCCCTTGTTATCAGTCACTTTATCAATCATTTTTTTATTTTCGTCTCTACATATCAGCGATAATTTCCCATTATTTTTGTTTCTTATGTTTGCTTAAATTCACTCTTCAGAATTGACATCCACATTGTTTAAAACAAAATATTTGCACATCTACTTTTTATAATTCAATGTTATCATAAAGTTTTCTGATAACTAGACTGCAGATTTTTATACATATAATAAATGCATAATATTGAATATTTTCAAATATTTATATAATAATATTTATTTATTTTTATTTTTGAATATATTATACGTATAATAATATTTAATATGTATTTAGTGATATGTAGATAGTAATATTTATTTATTTTTATTTTTGAATATATTATACATGTAATAATATATATGATATGTATTTAGTGAATCTCAAACTGTATAAACATCCGCAATTCACTGATAACATATCGAAAACAAAAGTGACATCATGTTCAAAGAGATTTTAATCTTCTGTACATATACGTAAAAAAATACAAACAATTGAAAACTTTTTAATATCGATATCTCTAACAAATAAAGAATAGCTTGGAATGTATGTACGATTTTTTGATAAATGAATCAATCATTAATTATCTCTGCTCTAAATGATAAATTATTTTATGCAGAAATATTGAACATAAGCTGGTTGTTCGGAATTAATTTGTAAGAAATTCAATTTTTTGTGCTGGAAAAAAAATTGCATATAAAAATTTTATAAAAATTAATACTATAGGAACAGAAACAATATGCCAAAAGAAGTCGCAGCGATAAAATTAAAAAGACTTCAAGTTCTTTCTACAAACAATTGCATTTTAGCTGGAAAGTGGATACATAAAAAAGATATATACTTATTGTCCACAAAGCACAACAAAATTGAAATGATTGAAACAACCTAAATAACACGGGTTACAAAATCTAATATCGTTTTAGATTATAGATTATAATGGTTGAAGACGATTTACAAGATACTTATCTTGAAGTTACTTATCTTCTTTTTCAATGATAAGAAAATTTGCTAAGAATTACAAAAAAATATTTTTCTATTTAATGGACATGACATTTTTTTAATTGACACGCATTTGTTTTATTTCGTAAGATAACAAATATAAGAAAAATTAAAAAATATTCTTTTTCAAAGTTTTCGAGGTGCAAAGTATGTGCTGAAAAAAATTATTAATAAACAATAATAATTAATTATATATACTACAGAATTATTTTACTAATTGTACAATGTACTATTATTCTACTAATATGTAGAGAAAGAATTCATGGCACGAAGCACTATCACGTCGAACTATTATATACGATTTAGGCACGCGTATGCGTGAACCCCTGCTAGCGCAAGGGGTCAATATTCCCCTAAAGCATAATTTCAGGCTGTTGTAAAAACTTCATGATAACTTTCGTAACAATGTTACAAAATTGTCAAAATCTTCTAGGTTTCAACATTATCTATCTCCGAAATGTTCATGTACAATTCATGCATGTACGTGTGTGTAAAGTCTAGAGGTCAAGGTCATAAAATTTACCTCAACTAGCCGATCATCGATTGAAAATATCCTCGTGCAACAAAGTCATTTCATTTATTTCGTATTTCGACAGCCACGTCAGCGGTGATCCTGAAGACGGAGCAGGAGCATCATCGGATATCCAGTCTTTCAGGGGACAATATCCTTGGCGCAGGGGTTAGGATTGGCCGAGGTGAGGACGCAGTCGCTGTTAGCAACGGGAACATTATGGATTCGGCGCAATCAGCCATGATGAAGCAAACAGACTACGTCGTAGGTTAGTAAACCAAGCTTTAAACAAATCTTCTTTCCACCCATTAAATGGACTCGTTAATTAAATTAGATTCTTCCATCTCGTCCGATCGCTTCTGTGGAATTACGAGTTCGTTATCGAATCTCTCGTGATATTTCAAAATTTCGCCGAGAAAGATGATCGTTGCGACACAAGAACAGTTTGTGTAGATGAATCGACTGGTTCGGTGATTCAGTGTTTTAGAATGGGCATTTCTTTCATCGTTATCGTTCTTCTTTATCGCTACGAACGAACTGTGACACGGTGATTCAATGTGTTCTTGTAAAAGTGCAAGAAATACAAAAACGGGAAATAGTGAAGCAGAGATAGTGTTTTGATATCACGTTATGCGATTCTCGATATTGACATGTACACAGAACATTCCGACAACATAATCGTTATATAATTAAGTGAACGAAAATTGTCCAAAATATTGCGTGTATTGCGTAATAGTATAATGATGCGTGTAATTTCAACGAAACACGCAAACTTTATCATTCTCTTCGTTTGCTTATTTTCCTTCTTTTTTTATATTTATAATGAAATGCAAAAAATACGCTATTTATTAAACACACGGTCGATATTGGTGAAACACACGATCTTCAAAAATTTTTCTGCTTGAATTTAACAAAAAAAACGTATATCTTTAAGTAAGTTAAGTAAATTATGTACTCCATTTTATGCAAGTCATTATTTGTTCGAAAAATCACTTGAAAATTCTTTATGTTCATCATCAGGCAACGATAATTTACTGATTTTCTAATTTGCAGTCCATTAAGTCTTGCTTAACTCTTTAAAATTAGTTTCCAGATAATGCGAAAACTTTTCCGCTCATTATCGCTGTTTACGTTCATCGAGTTTGCACCGGTTGCTCGTTTTCTGGTTAGGTTTTTATTTAATCATATAGGAATTTAACGAAACAAGTTGTTTCCAGAGAAGACAGTCTGCCTTGATTGAAATGAATTTGATTGAAATTGAATTTAATGGAAATCAAACGTGGGAACGTTGTATTTGAAAAATGAAATTTAAATTGATATTGAAATTTGGAAAAATTTGGATATTTAATTATATGGAAGCTTGGAAGAAATTGTGACTATGAAAGATTGTACAGCTCCTACAAAATGAAATGTAAAGACCGTAAAGTATTGAATTCGATTATAAGTAGTAATAAACTTGTTCGTTGATCAACGAATATCGATTTCGCATCGAATGACGGACTGTCATGAATGTCATGATTGAAAAACAGAAAAGTGAACGAAGTTATTGAATTTTCATCCGTTGGAATACTTATTTAATCTTAGTTGATCTTATGAAATACTTATTCAACATAAAAATACTTATTCAACATAAAAAAAATTGATAGAAAAATATTCTACTCATCACTAATGATAAAGATGTTATCCAACAGCTTTTTTCCTGTTGTGTAAAAAAATTCTGAATATTACGTAATGCTGAATATTATAAAATCAATGAACTTTATATGTTCAACAACTTGTTACCAATTGTCACAGATAGTTTCAAGTCAATTTCTCTCTTTTTAACTTAAAAAAAAAAAAAAACTGAGACAGACAGCAAACGATGGAACTTAAATTGACGAAACTTCATTTTTGAAATGAAAAGTTATCCTTCTCTGTCGAAGATCAAAAATTAAGTTATTTAGAATTGTTAATAAATAACTGACAATAATCTTCTTTGCCAATTATGAACTTCTTGATCCGTTATCACTATAATTAACATCGACTTCAGGCAGCTTGATGATAGATATCCAATAAAGAAGTATAACATAATTATAAAAAATCCATTTCATTAATTGAAATCGAAGCCAGTCGATTAAGAGGCAATCAGAGCGCGGAAACGTTGGTGCGCGCGAATGGCAAACTTCGACCGATTAATCATCCGATTAAGAGCAAAGTTCACTATGCCATACGCTTCTTGAAAGCATGAACTGTAGAATGGCGAATTGAAAAAGTGCAAGACGAAAATCCCCACGTGGCACAATGCACCTGCTAATCTATGCTTTTCCGATCTTCTTACAGACGTTGTCTTGCCGACCGTTCTAATTGCCCTGTTGTTCGTTGGCAACGCCATTATCGTCTACATTATTTTTCAATATAGAAAGAGGTGAGTAAAGATCATGGAATAATAATTATGCAATCGTGCATAATTAATAATAATTCTCTTCTGCTTATTTGTTGATCTTGATTCTGGCCAGTTTAAATTCTCAGTCAAGTCTTTTCATTGAGGTACAAATATATGATAGATTTGTATAAAAATGATAGGAATAGCAATGTTCAGTTAACAACACTCCGTTTCAGTTTCTTGAATATTTCAAACTTTTAATTTTTTATTGAACGAAAAGACTTTAAAGACTTTTTCATTTTGAACGAGGAATAGAACTCTTGATTATTCTTATCGTCTTCTTGATTACTTTGAACATTTTAAAACTGAAAATTTTATTTCATGTATGATTTCGACTCTTTAATATTTATTTATTCATACGATATCTAACCATGTTGAATTTGCTTTTTATCATTTTGGTGTAAGTGATTATAATCATATGATATACCAGTATAAAGAATTACTTAAAAAAAAAGATTAAACTCCTTGAAAAAGTAATTAAGTAAATATAACAAATGTCATATATGAACTTTACATTGGTGTAATTCACAACAAATTCACAATTTTAATTTTAATTCTGTTTGCAGGAAAGTTCCATCAATGGAACAGGGCGAGGAAATGTCTCTGCGTAACGCAGCCGAGGTCCCGCAAGTGTGATTCACACAAGAATCGACGATCAAATTCACGGTGCCAGCCAAAAACTATCAGCGAGAAGGCCTACGTTGGATGATCTCCGAACGTCTACGAGGATGATCTCCGAACGAAAGTGGGTCTCGTCGAGACTGTTATTTCTTTTTTCTCTTCTCAATGTTCAATGGAAGAATTGTCGTCGAATCAACTGAGGGGATCCTCAAATTCGTGTTTATTCGATTTCGTTGAATCACACGTTCTTCAATTGGGGAGCATAGTTTGAAAATGTTTCTCTATACGTACGAAATTCGGAGATACTCTCGAAGAAAAGACTATAAATGTGCTCGTTGCCGCTCGTAATAATTACTGTCAATATTTAAGAAATCAGGCGCCTAGTTAGTGCTGCCACGATATTCTACGCGTACAGACACACACATACATACGTACACGTACATTACGATAATGTATTATAACGTAAGGAAATAATATATTCTATATTTCGTCCAAATTGTGAATAAATTAAGAATAAACTGATGTTTTCATAATATTTTTGTCTTTCTCTCTAAATATTTTGTTAAATTCGTCTTGTAGAAAAATAATATTTACATTTATTTATTTTTACTTACAAAGTATTTTTATTATTAAATTAAATTAGAAATATTTTTGCAAAGGTTCACCTAAAATTTCTTCTAGAATGCGTACTGCGTTCTGTGCATTCTTCTCCGTAGCTTCATCCTCGTCTTCCAACAATTCGGCTAAGAAAGGTATAGTTTCTGGCAGAAGTGGCATGAAATCTTCGCCAAGCTTCCTTACAATTTCAACCTATATTCATACAAAATAAAATATTAATTCAATTTCATTTTACGAACTCAATTTAATGGCATTTTTGACACTATTGCATTGAGTTGTAATAAAATACAATAAATTAACTTTAACTAATCAATATTAGTTAATTAAATAAAAAAAGAAAAAATTTACTTACCAATGCGTTCAAGGCAGCACTTCTAACGTGTGGTTTCGAGTGTCTTGTCTTCAGCAACGTCTGATACACTAATTGTTTGTGCAAAGAGTCGTCGGGAATGGCACTGGCAAAGGCTGCTATGCAAGGTACCATTAATTCACTCGCCCTCTTTTCATAATCTTCTATGGTGCCTAAAGTATTCTCTAACTGATCCACAATTGGTTGAGCCAGTATTTCGAATCTCTCTTGATTGACGAAATTATGAGCGTCATAACTGAAGACTCGGTGAAGAGTCAACAAAATAGCTTCTACTAACTCGATTTTGCTGGACTCTTGAGCCAAAGTCATCTCCTGTGGTTCCTCCATAAACGCTGGATTATTACTACTTAACAACATTGCTGCATGCTTGAGAAAATGGCCAGCGAAAAGAACGAAAAGAGATTTTAGACATTCTGCTATATTGCCTGAAAGTCTGTAACAAATATGAAAAATCTATATTTAGACATAAAACTTCTAAAATTATATAATTGCAAATTATACGTTGCAATGTATGAAGTTTTGTAAAAAAAAAAGAAAAAGAAAAATAAGAAACATCTGAATCTAAAAGGATCCGAATTCTAAAAGAATCCGAAAACCAAACAAAAAGCAGAAAGCTCTTCAATTGTTTTGATTATTTCAAGTAAAATAATAATTTATTTAATAAACAAACCTATAGAATGTGATACTTCGTTGCTTATGTTGTGGATTTCTAGCAGCCCAATCGTAAAGCTTATAATAAAGTGGCCTAAAGGTAGTCTCGCTCAATTTTAACGTTAAAGCAACCAATGCTTTACTGGCGTTTTCTTCTATAATCACTACATCATTCATCGTTAATTCCGATCCATCTATCTCCTTGTCATCCTCAGTATTTGAAATATCTTCGCGAAATTGTAAAACTTTCAGGAAAAACGTGCCCAAATCTGATATAGCTGCATTTATATCGTTTGGTGGAGCGCTGTTGAATGATTCTACCAGCACATTCATCAGTGCTGGAACACGTTGATATGATTTCTTCGCTAATAATGTTGCATATGTTCTATTAACAGCTGGTAGTAGTATTCGCAAAGGTATGCAGGAAGAGAGTTTCTGAGTTGTTGCATTTAATCGTGATACCATGATGCCAATCTATGGAAATGATAAATCTTTAAAGATATTGATTGCCACTTTGCAATCTTTGCAAATGATTATCAAAGATATGTAAAGAGCATTTCATTTAAAATCAAGTAAATTTGATTTAGAATATAATAAAGACTATACTATCATCTTAGATTCTCTACTCTTACTGTTATTTTGACTATTGCTGTCATTATCTTTTCATTACATTTCATTTTATACATATTATTAATTCAATATTGATAAATCATACCTTTTGATGTTCCTTATCGGTGTACAAAGAATTCAATCTTGCTAATTCAAACAGTAATTGATCCAAATACAGAGATAAAAAGTTTCCTACAGATTCGACAATCTTTTGCAACGCGCTGACTATACTGACAGCTACTACATCCGGCATATCTTGATTACAGTGATCCTCTAACAATTGCAGAATCGCTGGTACAAATTTGTTCAACGAGTGTATTGCATGAATACGCATAGAACTGCATAATTCCGCGACACAAAGAGCAGCACTGCCTAATACTGGCCCTTCTCTTGAACTTAAAAGCTCGGTAGCCATCTCAAGTATCTGTAAAAGAAATATTAAAAAATTTTATTTATTAATCTATTTAATATTATATAGTTTACTATTATAACTACTATAACTATAAATAACCTACTACTAATATAATACTATTCGCTATAATATTACATACTAATATTATTCAAAGGTATATATTAACTCACCGGCTTGAATAATATAGGATGATCACCAGCCAACAATTTCGCCAGCAATTTTATAGTAATCAAAACAGTTTGTTGAACAATCTCTTGTTCCTGTGTTTCAGACTTTACTTTCGCTGGTATTATCTTCAATAAAGATTCAATCAATTGTAACAATTCTTCGTGATTCTCTTTAGTAAACTTTTTTTGTTGAAGACGTGTATTAAAAAGCTCTAAGGCTTTCCTCTTTACTGCCGGTAGATTGTGTTCTATCAAACGTTTGATACTGATTAAAAATATTCCATTTGGTAATAAGTTATTCACCAAATCTAGCACATCATACAAATGATGCAAAAGAACCTTCCAGTATTTCGCAGATGGTTTTCCATGATGTTTATCGGCATTCTTCGAAGTACTCTGGATCAGTATGATTAATTCCACGATCAATTGATCATAATATGGTATTACATTATTTACTTCGGTAACATCGAGTTCAGCAACTTTATTAATAAAATCAGGCGATGATAATAAATTGCTTAAAAATTGAATCAGGGTATATTTATAATGTTTCAAATGTTTAGCACTACTAGTACCAACATCAAAAATATGTTTATGTCTAAAAAACATTGCAGCTTTTCTACCTTCCTCGTCTTCAATATCTATAGGCAGTTCTTTCATAAACTGAAGTAATTTTACACAAACTTGAATAAGTTTCGTTGGTGGAAATTCTTGGGACACCTGCAAAGCGAATTCTAATCTCTGCCCAGGTGTCTTCTGATTTGTAATAGGCATGGTTCTTGACAGAACGTGACTCTCGTAACTCAACAAGTAATATAAATGAAAATGATTATCCAATAATTGCAATAATTTTACAAATAACGGAGTTCGCCTATGTTCTGGAATATCTGGCAACGAAACGATAAAAGTTCTTAAGACTTCGCAAGCATGAATTTCATTCTCAGCCGCGTTTATTATGGGTACCACAGTTTCGATAGTCTTGGAGATTATTTGAATAGAATAAGCATCGTCCTGGCGAACCACAGTACTTCCCATAAATGTGAAAATAGGCATGATGGTATAAAGAGCACAGCGTATATCGACAATTTTCAACAACTCTACCAGAACTAATAAAGCGTGATGATGAGTCTGAGGATTTCTCGAAGTTCTAATGCACTGTGTGATTAAATCCACTTGAAGATGGGCATCGCGAATAGGCAGCTTCTCCACTGTTAATCGATGAATGGTGGATAACAATAATTGGTTCATATATTCTATAGGACTCTGTTCCTCGAAACTGAGGCATGTTTTTAGCAGATCAAATAAAATTGGATAGAGCAGTTCCTCGTGTTCGATATTATTCGCTTGTTGAACGAATTCTAAAAGAGTTACGCCGCGTTTCCATTCTCTTCTATTGATAATAGTTGGATCGGGAAAAGCATGAACATGACTGAGTCGTCTTTTATTCTTAATTTTAGCATCGTTTGATTCAGCATTCTTAAGATTTTTCATAATTTGCAGTTCATCGACTATGAGTTGTGCATTCACTCGAATTTTCCTTATCGCTCTATTAGTTGAAGAAATAACATTCCCTATTTCACAATTGGTGGCTACGTCTACTAATTTAGCTAGAATTCTTTTCTGAAGATCGATAGACGTTTCTCCAGCCACTTGAAAGAAAGTACTTCCTATTTGTTTTAAAAGAATCACACTTGGCGGATACTGTGCTCCAGATTCTGTGATTATTTCAATCTTATGTTCCTCTATGCTTGCTGCAAATAATTTCCATACTTGTTCAACGTTGAGCGCCTTTATTGTTGTGCTATTGAATCTCTGAAGTATGTTTTTCAACAAATTTCCTGCAGACTTATTTTTAGAGTCAGTTTGAAGCATTTCTAGAAGTTGTAATCCAAGAGGAACCAATTGTTGAAGTATAGTGGGTCCATTGACGTAAACTAGAATATCAAGCAATTGCGATTTAATGTGCAAAGGGCTCTCTTGGTCAGTGACAATTTCAAATAACATTTGTTGCGCTTGTTGAAGTCTTTTTCGTAAATCTATCTTCAGTTGTCCACATACATCTGGATCAGGTGACAATAGAATATAAAGAGACAAAGATAACTGATCAGGATCTAAAGATATTTCTGGACTTCTGACGACAAGTTCTTGCAGCAATGACGGGAAAGGATCCAGCATTAAGTAAGCAGCGCTTAAGAGCTTTTTAAGAATTTTTAATGATGTTATTCGACATTCATTATTCTCTCTAGCTAATGAAAGCAACAAATTCGTGACAAATATTTTATCGTCAAATGCCCACTGAGTAGATTTGCACTGATTCAACAATACTTCAGTTATTTTCAAACAGTGATAGGACGTTTGTATCTTCACAGGTTTTATATATAATTGAGAAAGAAAACGGATAAGATCTTTGACTGTGGAGAAGTGTCTCTGGAAAAATATTTGTAGGCAACGGGAATAATGTTTGCACCAGTATACATTGTCTATTCCTTCAAAAAACATCTCGAGAAGCCTCAAAATCAGATTACTACGATGTTGATTGTTCTCGAAATCAAATATCGGAT
Source organism: Lepidotrigona ventralis hoosana (assembly GCA_002806875.1). Lineage (NCBI taxonomy): Eukaryota > Metazoa > Arthropoda > Insecta > Hymenoptera > Apidae > Lepidotrigona > Lepidotrigona ventralis. The sequence goes on from NIPQ01091822.1 coordinate 34,071, forward strand.
TTGATTTCAGATCAAGACGCCTGTGAACCATTTCCAAAACGTAAGTACCTACTTGTAATGGCAGAACACCTTGAGAAGTCAATTCAATGGCCATTTGTATATTATTTCCCGTAATATTATTGCAATTCTGTAATAATTTCACTTGTGGGAATTTTTTAATCATCGCTGTAGCCATTTCTATTACCTCTCGAGCTATTTGTGGTTCTAATGATCCAACAGGAACTCTACATACGGAACCTAATAAAATTAAGTTGAAAAACATGTAAGCTGCATCACCATGAGAGATTTGTTGCTTCATAACGCTCAATATGCTGTCTGTTGGAGGTAATAATTCCCAATTTAATATGTTGTGAAAAGATGTTGATGAAACTGCTTCTGCATTCGGTGATATTCCTAAGTCTTTTTGTACGTGTTGCATGTAAATATTGTTCCTGGCAAAATTTGATCTTAATACTTCCATTACAATATCTACGTCTGCATCATCATTTGGAAACAAATATGGCAAAGATATGATAAAAACGCTGGTATCATCTCCAGCTTCACAGAGTTTTAGGAGGATTTTCAACGCTGGTTTTGCTAGTATTTTCCTGCTACTACTGTGACAAGTAGATAATAATATCTTTAATTCGTCGATCAATATGTCTGTAGATAGAAGTGTTGTTAGACGTTTCGTAGGAATAGAGAGTAAAGCTCTGATAACATCTACTTCTGTATCGCTGAATCTAGATTGTATCGTGTTTGTCATCATCTCCTGAAAGCTTTCAGAGATATTTACATTAGAATTTGCCAACATTTCTAATCCCATAATTCTTTGAACTGGATTAATATGAATCAATTTGTCAAGTATACCAACGACTTCTCGTGTATTTTTGGCTCCAAAATGCCAAGATGTGACAAACTGTAATGCCAATTTGGAATTCTTGTCTGTCTCGCTACGTTTCATTAGTCCCTTCAGATAATCATCGAATCTTTCAGGATACATTCTTTCAAAACTATGATATAATTTTATTAGGAAATCTCTCGCCTCTTTTGACATGTCATTTGAAAGGAGTTCCTTCTGAAGTATGTTCCATAAGATGGTATCCACTCCAATATTGTCCAACTTTATTCGCATTAATATCTCATTCATCATTTTTTGTAATTTATATTCTGGCGGATTGTCCACGATCATACGGCAACTTGTTTGTAGTAATGGTACAATGAATTTTAATATGTTCACGTGATGATGTTCACGAGATGACTGAAGTTTGATTGCAAGTTCAACGAACCAGGATAATTCCGATAATCGTGTAGCAAGACTTTGTGGGACACTAGTGAACGAATGAACTGGTACATTGTATAAGACAAATAACAGGAGCAATGCTTCTTCTTTTAAGTATGTTTTCTTGAATATTTTCAAGAGTAATTTCTCCATGGTTTCACTGTTCAGTTTCTCTTTGAACATTAATTTTGCTAGGATCATATAAGTGCTAGCTACAAAATCGGAGACAGAACTTTCTAGGCCTTTCAAAATGGTTGGTAACATATGACCCATTTGTATCTCAGAAATAGTAGATGATCGATCAAGAATTCCTAATATTGAAGTTGTATAAAATGCATATAAAGTATTTAAAGAAGATGCTCGCTCTGAATGTATTTTAGTGGCAGTAGTTACATGATTACAAATTAATTTTAACAAAGCATTATCAGAACCAAGACGATTGATTAATGTTATAGAAGCCAAGGGAATACCAGGCTTTTGAAGAGGTTCTAACCAATGCCAATTATTAGCTTCATCAGATAAATCTAATAATTGCAATGCCCTAACAAACATTCGAGTTTCATGATAAGGTAATATTAAAAGTAAAAATTGATCTCTATTAAATTCATGTATGCGAAATCTATATATTAACCATTCAAGAGTTTTATGAGCATTATTAAGTAAGAAATAAGGAGATAAAAACATGAGAAATCTCTCAATCTCTCCATCTAATTTTTTGTTGACTTTAATGTCTTGTATAGCACGTTCAAGACTCAGTGAACTTTGTGCAAAAAGGGTTTGCTCGAATTCTAAAAATACATCTGACAGCTTAATTAACTCTTGCAATCCATTTTGACCTGTGTAAGAAACAATCAACATCATTATTATTATTTTGGTAAAAAAAAATGTATATAAATAAAAATATATAAAATACATTACCAATACTTAGAACTGTTTCTTTGTCTAAATTAGCAGCCTCTCTAGGATCAAACAATAAGCTAGCACGTTTTTTATCCTGATATAGTATTTTTGTTTGAGGTGTTCTTAATTTTTTTAGTTGTTCTGCAAGAGATGTAGCCATTTTCAAACTGCAATTAAAATTGTTTGTAAATTAAAATATAAAGAAGTATAAAAAAGAAATATAAAAGAATAAAAAGAAATATAAAATATAAAATATAAAAAGAAATATAAAAAAGAAATAGAAGTATAAAAAAGAAGTATAAGGTTATGTATTACATTCATATTTTATATATATATATCTTACATTATTTTTATATATTACACATATATAAATCAATGAAGTCTTTGTTGATACAATATTACAAAATTTATTTAAATATTAAATAATATTATGAATAAAAAAAAACTTATTTGATTCTCAGAATTCTCTCACATCTGAAGAGATTCTTAAATATACAGGAAGTTGGAAAGATCGTAGTCAAAAGTAATTGGCACCACTAACTAACAAGCATAGACTAGACAGTAAATGGAGTTTCAGGGTCTGAAATACCAACTAGGAAAAAAATCACTAGCACTGACGAATCACAGACGAGGCATATGAATAGACATCGCAACACCATGTATTTTTTCGGCCATGGTAATATGGTTCTCAAAACCGTATCATTTTCGTGTCACATCCTATCGTACCGATTCAGGCAGATTTTGCATTGCAACACTACTAGTGATGGGAATTAAAATCAAAATATATCTCGTCTGTGGCTGTAGTCTATTAGATTAAAATACCCTAAAAGAGAACATACATATAAGCCCAATGATCATATTTACTACTGAAAACCGTAACTAATTGTAACTAACGCATGTAAGGACAGGTGAAACGAATTCACTATTACTCTTATCCCTATATATCCTGATTATTGTAAAACTCTAATTAATATGTATATAAATTAATAAAATAATTTTGTTAGATTTATTTATGATGTGTAATATGTTTTCTTTTTTTTTATGAAGAAAATGGGTGACACATTAGAAAATATTAATCCCAAATTATATAAAAAAATAAATGAAAGAGAAATTACTGCAGAAGATGAAGATGAAGATATTATAGATGAATTTGATACACGTGAAATATTTGGTATGTATTTATTAATATACGTAATAATGTTTCTTGCATTTAAACTTTTATGCACCTTTTATTTATAACATATAATTTCTAGATTTGATTAGGAATATCAGTGATCCTGAACATCCTTTAACATTAGAAGAATTGAATGTAGTAGAACAAAGTCTCATTGAGGTAGTACATTATATTGATCGATACACATATTATAAAATATATATCATCAATCATATTATTAAAAACATTGACGTTTTATTTTAGATTGATAATAAAGCAAACAAAGTATATGTAAAATTCACTCCAACAATACCACACTGTAGCATGGCAACATTAATTGGTTTATCAATTAGAGTACAATTATTACGAGTTCTTCCTCCAAGATTTAAAGTTAATGTCGAAATTACACCAGGTACTCATATGTCAGAGGCAGCAGTAAATAAACAATTAGCTGACAAAGAAAGAGTAGCAGCAGCTCTTGAAAACAATCATTTACTTGAAGTGATCAATCAGTGTATTGGTATAAAATGTTAATATCATATATTTTAAAATGATTGCCTATAGTATGTAAAAATACTTTGTCATTATTTTCTAATTTATTAACTTACAATAAAATTTTATAACTAATTACATAAAGAAATTGTATATATTTAAAATTTTATTTTTTCATTGCTGACATTGATGCTGTTGATTTTGATTTTGATAAAGTTTGCACTGGATTGTATTTATATGTTTTTTGTAATGGACCTCTAGCTGCGTCATTAAATTGTTTTTGATCCGCATGTGCATGTGTTGCTAACTTATTAGATATTTTCATGTTACTCCAAGCTAAAATAAAAATTATACGTATAATAAATTTAAAATTATATTATGTTTAGGATATCTATTTAAACATACCTTCAGAGAATGCTTCATTGAAGCTTTTCTTTTCATGTCTTTTATTTATGGTCTGTGATACTGTTATTATATGAGGAATATTAAAATATGTTTTTACTTTTTTTATTTTTAATATTTCACTTTCCGCTAAAGTTATAGTATTTGACATAACCCAATGACACAAAATGGCCTAAAATAAATTCTTTTTAATATTCACAACACATATTAATAAAGATAAATTTTAATAATACTTACTCCTGGAAATTTCATTGCAATTATAAATGAAATAACTGGCACTGCCTTGAACAGATGTTGCATCAGTGGAGTTATATTTCCTGAAGACTTCAATGCATGTGAGACAACAATATACAATGTTAAAGTTGAAGTTAACGGCAACAGATAATATGGATCAGCAACAGTTAAATCTGTAAACCACCAAAGTCCACCTTCTTTTAAACTCTCTACTTTAGTAACCATTTCTCTCAAAGCAAAGAAAAATGGCAAATGTGCGGACATCTGTAAATATGCAAGAATAAATCTTAATATTTAAATTATTATAAACGTGTCTACATAATATGCACGTAAAACTAAATACCTTTATAATATTGGAAATGGGGAACATCTTGACTTTGTTTCTCTTGAGCAAGTCTTGTAGTTCATGAGCATGTGCAGCAGCTAAAAAATAAGTGAATAATTTTATTTAGATAAATATATTGTATTATTTGGTACATACCTTCATATGTATTGCCACATCTTCTTGCATCAGTCATATTTTGTTGTATTTTTATCATTTTTGGTAGAACTCTTTGCATATTGATACTATTTCTCTGTGCATATATTGAACATGGAAATGTTGCAAGTTTGACAATTACAGACGTTAATACAATTGTTGCCCACCATGGTAAATGACAATTAATATGGAGTAATTCATAAAATGATTGGAAAATTCCAAGAGGACTAAATCCACCTAATCCTAAACTTTCAAAGGTAGGTTCACCATTTGGGTGTAAATTAATAATCTTTGTGATTTCTTCATGCACTGGTATTTGTAATACAGGTGGATCTGCAAAAAATTATACCAATTATGTCTCTGTTTTATGTATTATTAAATAATTTAAAAAAACAAATATATTAAATGCAATTTAATACAATGTGTTTATTACCTGGTATTTCACTTAATAGATCTTTCTGTATTGTTGCATTATCTGTTATTTGTGTTTGTGTTTGTGATTCCGATAAACCTAATAAGAATGAAGTATCACATTTATTATCATATTAAAAATATCAAACCAAAGATATTACAAAAGTCATACCATTTTCATACCTGGTGGTATATTTGGTACTGTTTCTTTTACTGTTGTATCAATTGTGCTCTCATATCGAATGAGATAAATTTTTTGAACTTTTGAAAATTTATGTACATTTAATATACAATCACTTTTTAACGGACCATTTCTTATATTATAAGCAAAACCACTGAACTGGCATTTTGTTGTTGTCTGGATACATTCATATTTTCATCATTGAAATTGTAAATGTAAACTATGATATAATATAACCTCAATGAGAAATGAAGTTTTCAACTTACTTGAAATACTATAGTCGTATTTAACAATTTTTGGCTGGCACGTGCACAGAACCGTAATAACATGATTTTGTTTATACACTAATAATAATTAATTCTATATTATGACAAAAGTCGAGTGGTTCGCAGAGATTTGTATTATATACGTAAAACTTTGTGACTGTGTATGTAATTTTGATATCTTCTGAAATAGATCATTACATCGCAAGTTGCTATATTCTGTTCCAGATGGCATTCTAAGCTCAACTTGAGGTATATACTTCATCTGTGGTGTAGATTTAAATATTATAAGAATAAAAACAATTAGGAATAAAATTATTAATCGCAGTTAATTACTTCATATTATTTGCTATATAATTAATTCTATTATTCATGATTAACCTAAATGTATTAACTACATTGTAACCCTAATGTATTAACTACATTGTAATTAATGTCAAAAAAAATTATGTCAAAATATTGCTAGATCTCACCATATGAATGAAGACTCTGTATCCATTATTCTTTTCATCCTCCTTTAATTTAATATTTGTTCAACTTCAAATAAATTCTTTTTTTGAACAATCAAGTTTCAAAGCTATATGAAACCACAGACGAGGTATATGATATAACAATCGTCGATAAAACAAATAACAAAAAGAATTGCAAAGGAAACCGAAATGCTAAACATGAACCATTAGTTGATCAACTACCTCTAATTCCTGATAGATGGTGTTTTTATCCATGATATTGTAGGTACGATGGTCGGTAAACTAACGATTCACCGTACTACAAAATTAACTATGTGATTTGTTATTATTAATATTTTATTTAACAAAAACTATTTAATACTATTAACAATAAAATTTATAAACTTTTAACTTTTAAATCAACAATAAAATATTCACTTTTTATACTTTATGATCTGATACTAGTTTTAATTATAATTCTAATATAATGTAATGTAATTCTAATTCTTTTCTAATTCTAATTCTAATGTAATCCGGATTCTAATGTAATTCTGATTCTAATGTATTTCTTCTGTTCAACAACTCTTATATATATATTCACAAACTTGTTTTATCACTTAGACAACTACCTAACAAGTCTCCATAACAACATTGCTTTTCATTAATTTTCTAGTTTTAAAGCGCGACGAAGTTGGCGCCAAAAGTTTATCCAAAATGAACTCTACGATATTGTCGGGAAATAGATGTCGCTGATGTAGCTGTCGCTACAATATTATAACAAATAAATTGACTAGCTTGGCATTTAATGTGTTATTTTGTTATAGAATTGCGTACCACATCAATGAGAGTAACAAGTTTAAAAATATCGATGATAAATAAATATTTTTATTTTAAGTATATTTTTAACCAGTAAGTATTGCTTGATATTTTTTCATGAATTAGAATGTTATACATTAATTCTAATTTATAACAGATTTTTGCTTCAAATTAATATAATACTTAGCTGTTTTGTTCAGTATATCACAATTATTATTATAATCATCATTATAATAATTCACGTTAATAATTAAACTGTATAGTATATAATAACTTATATGATTTTAATAATTTAAGAATCATATGTTCATGTTTTCAGAATTTGTCAACTGAATTCTATTTGTGTATTTACGAGTCCCCACCCCGTCAAATTATATAGTTCATGACTCGAATCTATTACACGGGGAATGTTAGTCTATCCTCGAAAATGATGATGTGAAGATGTATGTCTCTTCGTGAGATTTATGTAAGTAAATTTTCTTTTTTCTCTAATTGTTTTTTTTCAATTGTAACACTGGTAGTTTATATTATGAGCTTCCAATTTTTTGTATATATTTATTTGAAAATTTTGATTCTCTTTCATGCAGATTTGATTACGAAAAGAACTTTGCATTATAAAGCAGTATGAAGATGTCACGAAATTCAAATGGTAATTAATAATAATTTCTCCTAATAAATGATATGTGTTTATACGTTTATTTTTTTCTTTTATTGAATTAACTGGCAACTTTTTTCAATAATTTATATTATTGAAAGAGATAATTGATAGTTTATTAATTGATATTTTCGGAAAGAGATGCCATTACAGACGGATTTGAATATGTTCTGCGCATTGCTGTGTGTTTTGTATATTGCGCAACTTTCTTTAATTTAATTATCAAAAAAACACGCCATATTTTATTAGTACAAAGTAACTTAAAAACATTTAGAATTATGACTTAGAAAGTCATAATTAATACAAAGTAACTTAAAACATTTAGAATTATGACTTAGAAATAATGAATACAGGTTATGTTAATAAGAATCTTTGCAAATTTGTTATTATGAATAATGTATTAATTAGAAAATGAAATCCAAAAAAATTGAATTTTTATATTCTGGATTTTGTTAGTATTTATAGTATTTAATATAATATAATATTTTTATATTAGAGTTTCATTTTTTACGGTAATTACAGTTTATTAGAATTTTAATTTTTTTTTTTTTAATTATAAATATTTCAAATTTTTACAAAGTTACATATCTTATGATCTTATGATTCTTTTCAGATTGAATTATAATAATTCATATTTTGTTTTCTGGAAAAATCTAACGATGCCTTAAAAATAAAAAATGTAAGTAACTTTATTTTTTTGCATTTCATTATTTCTTTTTATTTTATATTTATTTTTTGTTTTTTAATTATTTTTATTTTATTATTATTTCTTGCATTTTAAGTTAATTAATATTAATTATAAAGATAGAACCAAAATGGAAATTTGACAAGCTTGAAATTTTCATTTTGAAATTAAATATTACCATTAAAATATTAATGTTTTATAAGAGATTGATCTATAATAATTTCAAACTTCTAAATAATTAACACTTTTCTTAAAAACAATAATATTCTGTGTTTTATGACAGGATTTTACCAACTTTCACTTCCTTACCAGTTTTACTTGATGGACTTCGCTATGATTCGACCTAGGTTGCAACTACAATAATGATACTGTTCTCCACATGTAATCGTGAGTCGCATACATTTTTATTTTTTTAATCATTCAGTCATGTCATAGGATAAACAAATCCGAATAGACATGAGTAATTGGTTGTATTATATATGATTTCTCATGAGCATAATGATTACGGGTATTTATTATAGCCTTGAGTAGCAATATTATCTTGTTTATATATGTTTTACTTATTAATATGTTATATGTTTTATGTTTTATTTAACATATGTTATATGTTTTATTTATTCAGATTGCACATTGCGATCTTGAATGAATTGATCTTGTACATTGCGTGTTTGAAATGTTCTCTGAAAATTCTCCATTTTCAGTCATTTCTCGAACTTCCTAAGCTGAAAGAAATTCTCTAGAGAAAATTTCTTTTTAATTCGCAATCCTCTATATTATTGATTCTGCAAAGTGATTTTCTTTCAAATCAATTACAAAGAGAATTTGAGAGACTAGGCTGCGTCTTGCCGCTGACACGACACTAGAATTATGCTGTCAGTGCCGATTCATGTGATCGAATCTGTTGCAATGACATTCAGTTTGTGTCCCGGGACCAGGGTTATTAAGACAGACCTACTATTTAAGTTTCTCTCGTGCTGTCTCTCCGTTTTCGAGGCCTCTTTTCTTCCTTTTGCTCACCTCAATCCACGTAGCTGCTTTTGTTACTCGTCGCAGGGTCTGTTGATTCATGACGATAATACATGGCTGCGTGAGATTTCATCCGAACAAAAATGGGTTGAAAAAAAAAAAATTATGAAACGGGAAGTAATGGCAGTGGAAGACGGCGTGGTACTAATTACAGATCCACATTGTCAATAAAGATTCTTAACCATCCACTTCTCTGCTACCAACTGTCAATTCCTCCATAATTTGGCAATAATTGTACTTTTTGGATGACGCAACTATCACCTAGTTGTTATCTTCTTTTCTTTTCATGAATGTTCACCATAATGTCCAATTAGATTCGAATCAAAGTATTCATCTGACAAGATTTTGTCTAGAGCGATTCACGAAATTGTCCTTGACAGCCTACTGTTAGAATTGCACTGATCGTTCACTATTTCTTTTTTCCAACTATAGTATGAATTGAATAAAATTAATACTCTTGCATTGCCGAACATCAGTACGGAGGAAAGAGTAGAATATATTAATGTGACGTTTATAAATATTTATCAATATTTTATATTGATATTGTTAAATAGAGCAAGAAACCATTTATTTATCGTCTAGATCATTGCAGTAATTTAGTCTCTTTATAAATTTTAATTGATCCAGCTATTCGAAGGACGAATAAAGAGTGAAAATTTCCGTTTAACTGGACAGTCATCTAAAACTAAAATTTATGCCTACAAGAAAGTCGTCGCGTAACGTCACCCGCTGCCGTGACAAAACAACGAGTCTAACTTTCGAACTTTATTTAAAATCACCCAAGAACATGGTATCCATTGCGTAGATCGAAGATCTCCCCTTCCTGGACAGAATTATCCACTTTACGCCCGGGTAGCAGGTCAACCAGGGTGAAAGATAATGGGATCGGAAAGAACCTCCGAAAAGAACAAGATAGTGAAGCTGTCACAGGAGAAGGACGACACTAGCTCTAACTTCGTGTCAAAGTCATATCGCGATCTCTTTGATCTCGCCGCTAAATCCCGATACAAACGGAGTTTCGTCATAATCTAATAAAGATGAACACCTAAATAAAGTCATTTTGAGGGAATTTACTGTTTATTACGTATTAGCATCTCGTTAATTAAAAAACATAATAATTTTACGAAGCTGCAAGCTACTTTACAATTATGTTATACGATTCAGTTTGATTCATTGTTCTATGAAGAATTAATTCGTCGTTTTTTAAAAGTTTGTCTATTTGAGTTTGTCTATCGTCAATTATATTCTAATTTTATTTTATAAACTTATACTAGTTTTCGTATTGTATTTAATAGTGGCACTGTCGACAACAAAAATTAAGAATAGTGTTAAAAAATATATATACATAATACAAGAGAAAATAGAGCTCTATTCATATAAATATTTTACTAAATATTTTACTAAATATTCTACGAGTCTTTATGAAATCTCTGAGTTGAAGATGAAGAATAAGAAGTAGATACAGTACTCCATACTCGTTTTTAATATAATATGTGATTTAACATGTGAACGAAATCTCTGCTTTAATTATAATTACAAAAATATAAAATTTGCATACATATTCACGTTTAAAGGTAAAACCTAAATTTGTTCGAATATAAAAGACAAATTTCCGGCAAGAGTGACAAGTCCAATGGACTTTCTTTACATGGTATCAGTGATACACGAACACAAAATAACTAAAGATAACGTGTAGGTAACTAGATATACGAATCGATCGCGAACTGAAGGATTGAAATTGTAGATAATTAGATTATAAATACGATGACCGATTTCATAGAGGCGCGTCACGATCACCGATTCCCGACGAGATTCTTGTCTATGACAAATTGGGCTCCGGGCGATTCATCCAGGCCCTGATCGATTTGCTCGCCGCGATTCCATCATGATATTAGCGGCGTGCGAGCGACGCGTTCGCCAATTATCGCGAAATTTGCACGCTGCCGCTAACGGCTGCTGCCTTTCCTCTCGTGCGCGCGCGCACGAGCGTGTTAATGACGAACCGGCGCGGCGGCCGTTGTAAATCAATTTTTAATTGCGACTCCGGGTTCGTTTGGCCACGTTGCGAAAGTGTTGTTAATACCGCGAATGAAATTCGTCGGGTAATGGCGTACCCGAACGATTCTTCGTTCGTTTTTAATAATTATCTGTTACGTCGTATTACGTCTCGCAGGAGGAGCTTAATGGTATAATGAAACGTTTAGGCTTGAAAATATTGTCCCAGGTGACAGGAATGCTTGCATATTATATTCGCGTCTTTTTATTTAAATTACGACGCGCAGGATGTTGTGTTTCAGCTGTTGACGCGTAATTTCATTCATAATGTGTTTCGATTAATTTACCTTTCTTACAACATTTTTGTATGCATGGGATCGGCCATCAGTTGTGTATAACCTCACATGAAATTTGAATTTTCATTTAATTTCCTTGTATGATTCAACGAGACGAAGCTTCAGAAGCTTCGTGCAAGAAATCATTCACTGCTTATAATATTTCCCACGGAAATGAAGTTTAGAAAGAAAAGAAGAAAACAAGGAAATATACCGTCAAACTTCGTGGAAACAGGTCGAGTTATGAGAAACCACCCTGTACATGTAGTCAAACAAATTTCGATGACCGATCTATTCATCGTCGCCGTCTTTTGAATGGTCGGCGTCTGGCGACGTCGAAGAATCGACGAAGGTGCGTTTCGGTGGTAAAAGAAAGGGTCCTGTCCCGGTCCCATCTCTCTCCTTCAGGCTACTTTAAACGTCTTTATGAGTTTCGGCTGTTAACACGACCGTGGAAACAGGTACGACCCTCTTTTCTCTCGATGCCTACTCTCATAATATCTGTAGGATCTCTAGGTGGCTAACGCCTGGCACGCATTCGTCAGGGATAGATAAAGTCGTGATTGGACAGGAAGTACGGCACCATGCCGACGAAAGAGCCAGCCACTGTGTTTTTCTTTCTTCTTTTCTCGATTCTACCAAGACTTGTTCTTAGCTTGAACTGCACGATAAAAGTCGAATTTACTGGTTTATCTAACCGAGATGCCGTTAACTTTATTCATTTATGCTGAATGAAAAACCTTTTATTTTTACCGGGTCATTTTAGACACGATTGTATTTCTCTATTCTTTAACAAATGTTTTTTTTATTTCTCTATATCTCTCTTTTTTTTTTTTTTTTTTTTTTTAAAATTTTTTTTTTTTTTTTTTTTTTTTTTTTTTTTTTTTTTTTTTTTTTTTTTTTAAGAGCGGAATTGAAACTAATATACATAAAAATTTTAAGATTGTAGCAGTAGAATAACAATTATATCCGAAACGAATTCGTTGAATTTATTTCGATATTTTAAGGCTTCATTTTTGTACGATGAAGTTCAAACTAAGCGGAAACGAAGTTAGCTTAACAAAACGTTATTTCGTAGCAGATGCATCTAACGACTTCCTCGAAAATCGGGCAGCCCATCAAAATCATTTGAATCAAAGATCGAGCGATTAAAGTTGTGCAGAAGAGGAACAAAGGTCCACTTTTATCAAATCGTAGAGAAAAAGAACGAAAAAAAAACAAACAAAAGGAAAGAGAAGAATAAGAAAATGAAAAGATAATTCCATGTTCAATAATAGCAGCAATCTGTTCCTTTCGTTCGTGTATATCGGCGTCATCAACCGCAATTTTTCCTGATCGTTGCCTGTTCTCTCGTTGCTTTCTTGCTCATGAGGTTCGCGTGTCGAGGTAATAGTATGTACAGAAGGATAATCTAGCAGATACGTCGCCGTAGATGCGGCGTTGTGTGCGATCATAACGTGCAAAAGGAAATCGCTTCGCTTTAAGGTAAATGGTCGGGGAGGCAGAGCAACATGCGTGCTCGGCCGCGTGTGAACCACCACCGGTTTCCTTTCATTCACTAAGTTTCTTCATCGCGAATGTCGCACGATTGCTACGCCCGATTATCGTGGTGCGAGCATCATCTCCGTGGAAAAAAGGAATTCTTTCGCGGAACCGATCCGCTCGCGATTAACGGGACCGTGTCTGCAAATTTTTGCGTGAAAAAAGANTTTATTTTTTTATTTTTTTTTTTTTTTTTTAGTTGTTTTTGGTTAAAACAATTTGCTCCATAAATTTTCACGCAAAAAGGATTTTCATACATTCCCTCCCCTCTTTTTTTTATTGTTATTCAGAAAATGTATTTGCTTCAAATATTGATGATTGACATGTAAAAATATTAGTTAACGTTGAAAAGAATTTTGGAACATTTTGAAATTCACAAGTTTTCATGCGAAAAAAATTTCGATACATTGAAATGTACGTAAAAATAATAATGCTTTTTATTTTTCATCTTCATTAGAGAAATACATTCTTTTTGTTTCACTTTTAGTAAAAACGAGCTTGAAATGAATTTTAAAATAGAATCGGCGCTTCTATTGAGGTTACTAATCGATTATTTTTATACGAGATGAAATTCGAAACGCAGCTAATGCGCGAGAGACCAGATAAAACGGATTCTGCGATTAATAGAATCGGCATTGTCAGTACAGGAGAAATTGTTTCCGATTAGAATTTTATGAGTGCGTCCCCGTTATTACGTTTTATTGTTTGCAAAACGCGAAATGTAGTTCAGGGGATCAGCCGTGTGCCCGATTGAAGCGCGAACAATCACGAGCTGCGGAAATTCATTGTGATTTACCGCGTGTCTTTCGCTCGGTCGTCGAATTAATTTTGCGGTACAATAATGTTCCTGATTTGTTTAACACTGTGTCGTATGAAAAAGGCGAAGACTAGAAAAGAATAGAAAATTTCGAACGAGCTTTTGCATCCCTTATTTAATACGATTGAAGCGAAGAGAACAGTAATAAACGAGCAAATAGTTGAATAAGAAACGATCATCCGAACGGAAGAATCGTGAAAAACGCGTTCGGTCAACATTTTAAATGTTTAAAATATCTGGCGAACTGTATTAAAATGTAGCATATTCGTTTCGTTGAGCGAAATTCGATGAAATACGTTTCGACGAGTTTTTGGTAAAAATTTAAATATCGGACGAATGGACAAAAGCGATTATATTAATCTCGAAATTATTTCCGGCGTTCCATTCAACCGTCAATATTCCACAGCCATGAAAAATCGTATTGGTAGTTTCGAATCGCTCGTCAATTCTGCTTCAGGATTGTCGTTGATTTAACCATAATCTTTTTGATAAAAAAATAAAAAAAAAATGTAATTCTTTATATTTAAAAAAATCATGCCTCACTGTCTCGTGAGATAAAAAGAAAAAACTTTTTGAACTGATTCGATGTGATAGAAAATCCCCTAGAATCCCTCGACAGTCTATGGCGAAGAACGTAAATAGGGGTTCGCGTGACGTGCCCATTGAAATTCACGCGCGTGAGACAACGGAGGTTGCGAATTGGCTCGCGAACACGCCACTTATCATAATGCTCGCTTAATGCTCGTCGCGAGGACGTGCTCTCGCGTGTAACTACCGTGTAGAGGAGCGCCCGTGGGATCAACCAGGCTTCCCTCTAGCGATTCGTCGACGAGGATGTGCGAGCGCATCGAGAACATTCCCACAAATTCGCAAGCTGGTGTCTGTTTGAGTCGAGGGGGGGGGGGGGCAAAAATG
>NIPQ01091823.1:0-37965 GCA_002806875.1 Lepidotrigona ventralis hoosana
CATCTGTAAAATGTACAGTATATTACATTTACAAATAGCCCCTCACTGCAAAGTTCAATTTTTATTATGTTACTTTGCAACAATTTCAACTATTGCCAAGAGAAACAAATTACAACGTGACTTTGATTTGGATTTTGTTTCTGCATATAACTGCAAGTTCATTTCTCTTGCAACGGTTTGGAAATTCTTATGTGTTGGCGTTACATGAGACAGAAACTGAGATATTTAGTAATGTTAATAGTTAATAGTTTCATTTTTGTTACAAACAATAAGCTTGTTAGTTATATTTAGTGGTTAATTTAGTATCCTTACAAAGACTGGTTACAAATGGTTTTTTTTTTTATAAAAGAATTTAAAGACCACAGTACTTTTCAAACACATGTACATTTAGTTCTTTTCATATTACATTGTATATAATACAAGTACAAGTAGATATTTGAATATTCTGAAATGAAGATAAATGTGTCTAATTATGTTTAAGACTAAGAAGAAAATAATGAAATTTAAAAACAACATAAATAAATAATTATGTACGGAATGTATGAGAAAAGACGTAAGAGACACGTAAGAGAATTTCTTCAAGTAGAAATAATTTTATTAAAATCTTTACATTTACAAACTCGTGTTATCTTATATGTATATGACGTACGTGTCGTAAACAAAACAGACAATCAGAGACGTTATCTTCAAACGTCGTGTTGGCCAATGAGCGCAAACACAACAACAAAATTGACTCGCGTTACATTTTGAAATTGGTTTTAATTCGCAGCGTAAATAGCGAAAGTTTTCAGTCGGCTGAGAGGAACTGTACGGAAACGACGGTCAAAGACATGCTATCGAACTTTGAGGTTATGTGCGTGCTTACCACCGAGGAACAGTGTATTCGTTAATTTCTCCTCCGCTAAACTGGCAACGACGAGCGACAGAAAGATTAGCAGCTCTGCGATAAAAGTGCGGCTCATGTCGATCGGAGTTACGAGCCGCGTGACACACTTATTCGATTAAATTGCTGCAAAACCGAGTCGGCGTGAAGCGACGGAAAATCAGTACGGCGCAACAGCTGGTACTTGACAGTCGGCTACATGCCTGAGCACGGTATACTTCGCGTCTCGGCCACGCTCGTTCTGTCTCGCTCCCGAAGCAGCCAATCGCCGCCTGGCCGAGTATCTCTCTCTCCGTCGCGCTGCCGTACGCAGCCGGTGTTTCGCGAAGTGACCGCAAGGTGGCGGCGCAGTCGGCCCAAGATGGCCACGCTGGATCAATGAAACGCGAGTAATCATAGTAAAAACAGAAATTGACAAGTGTGCAAGTGAACACCAGACATTGATTACGGTGTAAATGGGCCATGGGGAAGGACCAGGAGCTGCTGGAGGCAGCGAGAAGCGGAAATGTCACCGTGGTCGAGAAGATTTTGGGTCAACGAGCGAAGAGGAGTGGTCCACTGGCAAGGTGGGTGTCACCGTACCAGACTTTGCTTTTCCACACTTCTTTTCCCATTTTCGCACTCTGCAACGCGTTTCACGCGACACGTTCGATCTCGTGCGCGCAGTGCCGGCTCGATTCGACGAAAAATTGCCCCGATGTCTGTCAATTCGTCACGGGAGGCCAGAGTTACGTGTCCACGTTCCTATTTCGTATCGGTGCTTACGATCATCTCTGCTTTCGACGATAATCTGTTTACACAGTATTGACTACCGTTCCGATCGTTTCCTTTCATTTCACTTGCCGAACATTTCCGCCTCGGCAACGATCACTCGCGCGCAGGTAAAACTGCGTTCTCGGCGTAAACGGACGAGGACGCGAGTTATTACGCGTACCGGTATACCTGCGTTCAATTATCTACGCTCGATTGATCGTTACATTTTTCCAATTAGATCCCAGACAGTTCGCCCCAGAGACGAGATGCTCGTGGACGCGTGTCTGCTGCGTGTTTCTACCGTTAACACGGCNGATGCTCGTGGACGCGTGTCTGCTGCGTGTTTCTACCGTTAACACGGCGCAATCCGTTCCGTTCGATAGATTTCGTATCCTTGCAACAGCAACGATGCTCTGCATCCTGTTACTATCATTTTTCTTCTCCTTTTTGTTTTTCAACCATTGCAATCATCTCGCAACACGTTCTTACATTACACGGTTTTCCATTCCGGTGGTTTCCATTTCCAACAGACGACCGAAATTTCGCGTCTGAGTAGCCGCGAGTGAGTAGCCAACGATGGAAACAACGGTGCGTGCGTGTGCTTTATGAAACTAAACTGTGCAGCAACGAACGTCGCGTTGGATTTCCCGTATCTTAGCAGAGGGTGGTTGCCTTTTGCCGCGCAACGCTCGACAATCATCGGCGTTTCACCTCCCCTGTAATACATATTATACAATCGCCGCGTGGAAATAAACGCGTGCATGGTAATTTTAACGGAGCGTAAGCAGCTCTGCTCTGAATATCTCTACAGGGTAGAATAAACGCGCCCGTATGCGCGCGTTAGCCGCGTTTATTGTCCAGTGATTATTCATGATTTCACCGTGACCATGAATCACCCTCGTCGATGCGTCCGCTGCGTGTACGACGACACACGCTGCCAAGAGATGTGATGCGCTGCCACACACGAACCGTTCCCACCGTCAATTTATTAAAATTCGTGGCCGACGTTTGCGCTCGCTCTCGATTTTACCAGCCTGGTGGAATTCAATTCGAATCGATAGAGATAGAAAGAGAGGTCGAGCCGTGCGTCTGGAAGCAGCGCGTAACTAAAGGAGACCAACAACTCATAGTTTTCGTGAAACAACAGATCAATTTTTTTTAAAAAAAAAAAAAAAAAAAAAAAGAAAGAAAAGATGGTTAATCGAAAAACATAGATTTTCCAATTTCGCGTTGAATTAGAACTAAAGACGAATGAGCCTTGTGACTATAAAAATTATCTTATGGACGACTGTGCGTTTTACTATCTGTTAAGTGGAATTTATTTTAATAACGGAGGCAGTGTCCAATTTCAAGAACAAATGGCAAACAATAATACAATTTAATAAACACAATGTATCGTCACTTTAAATATGAAGATCTATACGTATCTCATCTTCTATATTATTTTCTATCGGTTCATTTTCTGTTTCAATCATTCCCTGACGAGATATCTCACAATCTGTGATAAATTTTAGTATATTATTTTTTTTTAATTCTCTTCGGAAACTGCAACTCATATGAATTTTTTTTTAGTAACAAAATCTTTGTTAACAAGCCGGATATTTTTCCTTGCATTTTTCAATTAGTTCATTATATGCATGTTTCTGTTCGCATACGCTTCTATTTTGTTATTCCACACAACACTCGTGTAACTTGGAAATATTTGTAAATTCGTCCCAAAAATTCTTTATCTATTTCCATTTCGTCGAACTGTCTGTTTTATTTTCTGATTGTGTCACTCGGTATCTTGGCTCACCAATTGAACCGTGATTCCAATTCTTGTATCAAGACCACTTGAATCCACTCGAATCGATCTGACCAATCGAATTCGATTTTTTTCTCCAAGTTGTTTAGGATGGACTAGACTTCATCGTTACATTGTCCATCAATTATATAATATATTATTTAATTCAGTTATTTAAATTTTACATAAATTATAAAGAAATTGTTACAATTAATCTTCTTGTAGTAAAAATTTTCTAGTAAAACGAAACATTTATTTAGTTATATTATTAATATACTCCATTCTATTTTAACCCTTTGCACTCCGCTGTCGCCGCAGAGGCGACACTGCAAGATAAGCTACTACTCCGTTGTCGCCTCAGCAGCGACATAAAAAAGAAATATTTATATTTTATTAGTTTTTCTTGGAAGCCTATACTGTTAGGTTGTATAAAAAATTGTGTTAAAATTATTATCATTTTTTACCATAAAATGAAGAAATTCAAAAAGTAATTTTTTTATTTATTGTACTTTTATATATTTTTTTAATTATATTGTAATAAAACATATTTTTAAAAATGTATTCACAGTCTTTTTTAATGACAAAGCAAGATTTTCAATATAATCAATAGTCTGGAGTAGCTGGTAGCCGATAGTAAAAATTGTTCCGAGTGCAAAGGGTTAAGAATAAGATCCGAAACGGACTTTCTTTGTCCAATTAATGCTAGAAGTCTATTGCTGCATCAGTGATTCCTTGCTTCTCAGTAGTGCTTGCATGGAGGCCTATAAGAAGCTGTTTCCTTCCTACTTATCGGATCCTGCTTTCTCCTTTCTATTTATGGAAGAGCAGATAAACCTATTTGGGCAGCCGTTTACTTTCAACAGTTCAATGATAAACCACAGGTCGGCGACAGATTTCGGTGAAGATGGCGTGAACCGGGCTGAAATATTTTTGTCCTTATCCTCTGCGATGGAAATAACCTAACCCCTCTGTGCTCGCGTTAATTGCATTTGGAGATTATTGAAAGAGAATATTGAAAAGTCGACTTAACCTCTTGAGCTATTGAACGCCACTATACTAGCTCTCGTATGTGTCGTCTCTTTGTAGTATAGTGCTTCACTTGCTTTCTTACTAGTCTGGAGAGAGACTATGTACACACACTGTTGTGTTACGACTTTTTCAAATTATTTGTAAAACAAACTTAAATTTATTCATTCTTTCAGTTCGTCGAAAATTTTATATCTATTCGAAGTTTATTCTAACGTAATTACATAGTGTGAAGCATCTTTAATTTAATTTCATTTTATTTTTGGTAAATGAAGGGAAAAAAAAATTAAGTCCACTTAAGTTTCAGCATTTCAAAAAAACAACTATTTTTGTAACGATCTCGCGAATCGGAAGTAGCTGTTTTTTTTATAGGACGTAAATTAACCAAGGTACGTGAAAAGGTTAAAAACGTAATACGTCATTACACGGAATAAAGATAAATATCGAGACGAATAATGTTGTCAAAGATAACGGTTGAGAAGTATTTTTCTAAAAGTGTAATGCGTCCCATTTAACGGTAATGATCGCTGAACGAGAGAGCAGCGAATCCCATGTTCATCAGTTTCCGGTGCAAAAAGCACCAGCTGGTCTAATAACTTAGTCATCGTTTCGAGTTGGCACGAAGAGTTCGGCCTTAAACGCGCTTAGTCATTTAAATAATCGTGCACGTGCTCGTAGCTGTCAACAGACCAGGGTCCACGTAACTCGCGAATCAATTCCAGACCGGCTCGACAAATCACGACTGTCAACTTCTGTAATCGGCGAGCCTGCGAGTCTTGATCGAAATGGATTCCTTTGCGGATGGGATCGAGGCAGATCAATGAGCGGAGTCAGAGGAGACGCGATTAATCGAAACTGTCGGTCGGTTCGGCGTCTTTATTGACCCAGTCCCGCGCCGCGAACTTCTCGACAAAGACGACTTTGTCGACGCTTTTCTCTCTCTCTCTCTCTCTCTCTCTTGCGCGCGCGCGCTTTCATTAATTAAGTCACGCTGGCTACGGGACGAGAGAAACAGCCGTTTGTTTTCGAGTGGTCTTCGCCGCGTGCTCGTGCAGAAGCGGGCGCGCGTGCTTCGAGTGCATTCACGCATTTTAACACCGATTGTCGCTCACGGGTGCAAAACCTTTCGTCGTAGGCGGTGGGGGGTTGAAAGAGAAGGAAAAACGAGAAAGAGAGAGAGAGAGAGAGAGAGAGAAAGAAGGGTGACGATTCGCTGACGCAAGAGGGGATAGAGTGGAAAGCAATACAGGCAAGAAGCACTTTCCACCGGTTCCTTTTCTCGGTCGGGCGTGAGAAAGACGAGAGAGGACGAGAGAGATTCGAGGAGGAGAACGGGATCAAGCTCGCGACGAGTCCTAAATGTATCGCGACCGCGGCGGCGCAGCTCGCGACGAAAGCGCTCCTCTTCTAACAAATTGCCTCTTTTGCTCGTCACCAGTCGCGCAACTTGTCCATAACTACAAAGCTCGCCTACGGCAACTTTCTCTTTACCCCTTTTCACTCTTATAGTTTCTGCTCTCCTGCTTCATTTCGTCTCCTCTTCCTCCTCCTCTCTCTCTTTCTCGTCCTCCTTTATCCTTTGTTCTCGACGCTTCAAGAGATCACAAGAAAGCAATATAAAACGCGCTTCAATCCCTGCTTGCATCCACACCGCGGGGACAAACGAGGAGAAATATCTTGCGATGCTAATCGCGCCACTTCTCGTGCCCACCCGGCCTTCCGGTGCCCGCGAATGTGTTTATCCTTTGTTTGCACGGCGTGTTGACTTTGCGTCTGGCAATAATTTTAATCACGGCCTCCGGGAGGGACCAACCGGCCGGGGTAGCTTCCCTCCGATGGAAACGTCGCCTCCGGCTACCTGGTCTCCCGCGAACCAGAACTTTTAACGTCATTGGCCGGCCGCGATAACTTGGCCTCCTCTTTGATGTCTCCTGGATGCACACCGTTGGCCCGCCGCGGAATCCCCTTAATCCCTATCCCCGAGTGAGACTCGCTTTTTAATTTATAACCGTGGATTTGATGAAGCTCGTTCGACGGTTTCTCCGATCCGGCAATAAAGATTTCAACGATCCTCGTTTCGCGAGCTGTCGCGTGTAAGGACGTGGGATTTAAGAAAATCCACGCGGCGAAAGAGATGCGAAAAATATACGTTCTCGTCGCGATACCGAGAATCATACTTCCGAAGTCAGTTTCTCAATTTTCAACGTCGAGTAATTCAAATTCGCTTACAGTTTCGTTTCTATTCACATCAGAATACTCGTTTTCTTTCTCTCCGGAGTCGTATTAAATTTTCGAGTTATGAGAGAGAGAGAGACAGAGAGAGAGAGAGAGAGAGGGAGGAGACAGAGGGGAGGGACTCTGTCTAACGATTCTATTACACTCGACCGATATCGCCGTAATGTTTTGTTCGTTCTCCGCTCTTCCGGAAGAAGGAATCGATGCGTTAAACGACCGACGAGGGGATAATTAGTCGACAGACAAGGCATTCTGTCACGACGAGGACGTTGGCTATGTTCGTTTCTATCGTGGATCGATGAACGATCCTCCCTTCGAAAGACAGAGAAAGAGAGAGAGGTCCGCCCTTTTCCCTCGAGGGGTGCGAAAACTGCATAAAGTGCAACTAGAAGAGAGTCCCCCTGGCCGTTCTTTTTCTCTCACCTTTCTAGAGTGACACTTGGAAGTGTTTGCGAGGAAGGACCTTTTCGCGACATCAGCACGTATCGCAGCCCCTCTTCCACGCCGGAGGAATTTATCGATTGACGCTCTCTAACAGCCCTCGCGTGTCTTCACCCTCGCCGCGTTTCGGCCCCTGCGTGTCTACCATTTCTCTCTCTCTCTCTCTCTCTCTCTGTCGTCTCGTCTCGCTTCTTATTTCCTCTTTTGCCTCTTTTGCCGTGCTCTGCTTGTTCTATTTTCGATTATTCCCCTCCGAACACTGTCTCGCGTACACGTATCCCATTTTACGTATTATTGCTTCCTCGTTGTCTTCAAGCCTCTCGTAATTCTCGTTCGTTGCTTCGTTCTATTTTTATTGCTGATACACGCTGCGTTTCTCCTTTTATTCGTCTGACATTCTTTCTTCCTTTTTCTCGTGTTTCATGATTCTCAGCGTGTTTCGCTCTCTCTTTCTCTTTCGTTCTTTCTCCATCTCGTTAGTTTTCCAGTCACCCTCCGGTCGATTTTCCGAGTCCTCGTTTTCCATCTGCCCTCCGTTCGAAGACGCTCGACGATTTAAAGCCTTCCCTTCGTTTTGCACGTTGTTCTACTCGATCGTAATGATTCTATCGATACGTTGAGAATCAACTGATTTCACGTGGGCGGATAAAAATCGTTGAGATGACATTCCTGTTGAAAAGTTCGAGCTATGTACAACATCACGTTCCTCCTATTTACGTCACACGACGCGTGTTTGCCTTACATTGATCGAACAATAGGAAAAAAAAAAGAAAAGAAAGAGAGAAAGAGAAAAAGATCATCAGATGAGAAAGACCACATTTCGACGAAAGTTATTTGAATGTTTCATAGTGTAGATGTTGCCCGGGTGCGAATTCCGCGCGCTTTGCATCTAAATACAATGGAGGTCTCGAGAGACATTCAGAAAGTCGTGGTTTATTGTAAGTCAAGTGCGCATCTCGACGTACATTCAGCCTCGACTTTTCTTGGGAACAAAGAGCTGCCGGCATAGGAAAATGTTATTTTCGCGTTACCTACAACGGGATCGTCATCTTTTCAATCGTCAGCGCCTATTATGCAATTGCGACATCTTATCTCGTGGTTTGTCGTTTCGCATTGCGAGAACGAGGAGAAGAGGACTGGCGGACAAAACATGGCGGCGGTAACATTTTAACGTGGGCGCTGGACACTGTCGAACGAATTATTTCAAAAATTAAAGACGCGAATTAAGCATTGAAGTAAGGGGAGTAAATCTCCGTTGTGTTACGCTTTAGATCGTTTCGCTTGAACGTTCTTCCCTGGCACACGTCATCCAATTCCAATTGCAGCGACCACTTGAGCTTCGTTGACACTGCGACAACCGGTGAAGCGATATTTTATTCACACTCCTGAGAACCAGCGATGAGTGCCAGCGATGCTGGAATTTCTTTATTGACACGTTAGTTAATGGCAACGTTTCCAACCCCTCCAAGTAGAAAAGACACGTTGTTTTTTAACACGTTGAATGCCAGCGCGATATTAGCCAAGATTGGTAGACACGCATAATTCGAGTGAATACGAAATAAAATTAACGCAGCGTATAGAAAAATAGTTTTAATTATATGTACATGTAATATACAGGGTGATTCGCGTAACTTGCACACTTTTATATAAATAACTTTTAAATTGCGCGTCTAATGAGAAATCGTGTAATACAAAAGTTGTTGCATGGTTTTATCAATCTTTCGTGGATTTCGAAATTTCCAACATCGCCTTTATTTTTCTTTTAATTGAATCATATATATTTCCGATCGTATCGAAGCACCTAAAGCAAACAAAGGAAAGCTTTGACTGAATCAGTACGATGTGTGAATTATTCTTTTCATTCAATATCTTCCATGTATCGATGCTGAGACTTTTCCAGTCATTCTTTTCATTTCATGGTATAGTTTTGCCATGCAAATACCATAAATAAATAAAATATCGTAAAAAATAAGCGAGAATCGAAGAAACGCAATTCAACTTATCTGTTGATAATACAGATAATATGATTTCAATATGATATTTATCGTACAATAGCTGCGTAATTCACCAGCGTTTACTGGTGAAAAAATCTCGAGCCAGAGATTTCAACCGTGACGAAATGACACGGTAGGAAATAAATAATTTACGAATATCCAAGAGGAAGGTGTATATATGTATTCGTACGATTGTCCCCTTGTATTGTCCTNGAGGAAGGTGTATATATGTATTCGTACGATTGTCCCCTTTGTATTTGTCTGTGGTGCGCGAGAGGCAAAAACCATTGACTACAATTATCTATCCCTAAGTTTATCGGGTAAACGGTGGATTTTTGTCGTTGATCGTTCGGCGTCTTGATTAAAACCGGCAAGAAATTGCCATTATAGATGCCTGACAGACGGTGTCCTGCTGCTTTCATTCGAGGTTCCACGCGCGCGTGCCCTCTGGTCTGGTCTGTACATTTCGTGTCCCCCTCGTCGGTCCAATTCGTAATGTTCGTAGACGTCGAGGGCACTGGGCGATGTCCTTTTTGTAGACAATCTTCAGGGTTTAATTAAGGAACTTGGGCAAGCGGATAAACTCGATGAATGGGGGCAAGCGAGTCGGCATCGCGAGGGTGCGACAGACGAAGAAGTCCGGAGCAGAGTCTCGCTGCTTGCGCTGGCTCGTTGAAGCAACTATACTGTAGAGAGTTCGAGAAAGAGAGAACCGGGATGGAGGGATGAACTGGCTAAAAGAAAGGAAGAGTCAAACGTTCCCCGATGGAGTCTAGCGTGGCAGAGACTCGGCGAGGGCGAGTTTTGTAGCCTGGCCATTCCGACAGTATCTACTTACTTGCGTGTACAGGTTTGTCTACAGGCTGTGTCAAAATTGGTCGTCTCGTATTTAAGTAGTTTAATTCTGCTTCGAAAGTTTGGTACGTACTATCGATAACATGATCTATCGGGACTAAGAATTTCCATGTGTAGCGTTGGATATTCGATCGAAATGTCGGACTTTTGTTTACTGCTCAAAATCAAAATCATGAATCATTTGCAATCCAAATTCTGTCTTTGAACATTTTTTTGTTCTTCTAACACAGGAATAATTCTAAATTTCTGAAAAGCTGAAAATCCGCGAGAGACATCTGTATATCTCTTTAGAAACGAGTCTGTCAAGTGCACGAAGTCTCTTATTATCATCATAAAGAAGGATCAATTCGTATCGGTTCAGAAAGAATGAAATTGAAAAAATTCATTTAAGAAACCACTTCTGAAGATAGCGAGCAATCTCGAGTCAATGGACAGCGATCGAACAAATCAAAGCTCGTACGTCGAATGAACATCGAATCTGGCACGTTTCACGTGAAAAGCACTTTTTAGATACTTGTTAATTATTAAACGGGGATTTCTTCTACTTTTGAGAAGCTTTGGAAAGTTTAATTCTTTACTTAAAATCTTCATTCAATTTAATTGTATATATTATAATTTCCAACATGAAATTGCTCTTGCTGAGAGTCCTTGATGGTAAGATTTCTTATAAGCGTCGAACGTTTACACGACATCTCTTTCGAGTCCTTTCACTTTCATCTCCTTCAAATGCTCAATTTATTTCTCTCGTCGTTGTTGCTCCACCGCCTGTATCGACCTCAACGACTGAACCACCCTCTATCCAGTACTCGCACGCCGGTGTACACGCGAGACTACGAGCTTCTGCCGAGTTGGTATTCCAGCGTGCACATACACGCGTCCGTCGGGGGTTACGTCGTTTCTCCGTGTGTACTTGGCTTGAAGAGAGCTGGCTACCACCCCCGGCCCGTTGTTAGGGCGCGGAAAACAAATACGCGCGACTCTGAGCCCGCAAAGGAGAGCGAGAGGACACGAGGACAGACTGCGTGTTTGTGTATGTGTGTGTGTGTGAGAGAGAGAGAGAGAGAGAGAGGGAGAAAGGAGTAATAGAGGTGTGTGGTGGGGTGAGAAACGACGGAATGGAAAAGAGGGTGGCAGGAAAGGAGAAGAGGGAAATTCAACACGTGCCGTCCTCCTCTTTGCGTTAGCGGCTCTCTCCTATTCTTCTGGCTCGGCCAAAAAGCTACTCGAACTTCCAAGCGTTGCGAGGCGCACTCGCGTAACCCTCGAGTGTTCGTTTCTTTTTCTTGCCGCCCCACCGGAATCCTGGCTGCTGCCACTTGACTCTGCCGGTTTTTTACTCCGCGAGTCGTCGTCAGAAGGAACGTAGGCCTCTCTACCGCCTACGATCGTACACCGGTTCGGCCTGGCAAGTTTGCGTTGCGGTAAAATCGACAGTTTCCTCTCGTTTTTGATCTTTAGTTACAATGGATTGGAGCAGCCTCTGGCAGAGTGGCGGGTGGTGGTTGAACGATCCACACGAACGCAAGCGTCGCGTGCCGATGATTTCAAGTGCCGCTGTCCCGAAAGCTTAATGACGTCTCGTTCGTTGCTTAATGACGGCTACGACTACGACGACGACGACGACGAGGACAGGAAACAGTCTTTGATCTGCCGCCGCCGCGACTCCGCGGAGAAAAGGCCTTCGGCTCGCGGTAATTGTTTTGAGTAAACTGAATGCGATGCTTTGATCCAGCCTCGACGACGCGAGCGTCGATTCAGAACGCCTCTCCTGTTAACGAGGCAAATCCAACTGGAAGTTTCCCTGCGACCGGAGCTTTGTCGCGGACGCTATCGGGACGAAATTGTTCCCAGGCGTGGCAGACGATGACAATAATCGCCGGATCTTTTGTGTTGGCTCTTGAACAGCGGCAGACTGAATATCGTTAATAATCGCGAAATGTTGTCGTTGGTTGATCGTTGATCGTTGAAANTTTTTTTTTTTTTTTTTTTTTTTTTTTTTTTTTTTTTTTTTTTTTTTTTTTTTTTTTTTTTTTCTTGACACTAGAACTATCAAAATGGTCAAAATGACCAATTTATGATTTTTGTTTTGGAAATTTTAGAGATGCAAAACGTAAATAATTCTTCGTGAAATGTGTAAATAAAAGCTTGCGTACTCCATTATTAGTATTATTAAAGTTATTCTATTTCTTTTACTTTAATGTCTCGAATGGAAATTTTATGGTTTAATTTAGTGTCAAGATCGCAGTTGTATTTCCAAGATTTTTTCCAAAGTTCGAACAATATTATCAAAAGCATTTCCTTTTTTTCCCCCTCCATCGTGATTCTTTATCTCTTTGGTCTTATCACACGCCCAAGATATTTTCTATTACCCTACGTACGTCTCAAAGCTCAATGTTTCGAAATTCCAACTTGCGGCGCGAGTTGTCCGGCGTTTGATAACGTAACTCGTAGATAAGATGTAAGATAAGAATTGAAACACACAACAAATTCTTTATCATTTCAATTTTAACTGTAAATACGTCGCTTGCTTCTTCTTCCTTCCTTCGTCGATCTACAATATTCAAAATAAATTAAAATTGATTTCCATATTTTCCAAGTGCTTCTACAGGGTGATTCACGTAACTTGCACGCCTGAAATAATTTTCAAATTACGCGTCTAATGAAAAATTGTTCAGTACAAAAGTTGTATGGTTTTAAGGGAGGCAAAATATGGCGTCGAAATTTCCAAAGTCGTCTTTATTTTTTTTTTTAATTGGACAGTATATTTTTCATCATAATCATAAATCGGTAGAATATTAAATTCCAAGTAAAAAACTATTGGTTAAGAAAATATTTTATTTTATAATTTGATCATCAGCGTTCGTGGAACATTAATGTATGACAAGCAAATGGTCCTAACGCTATATCCAGTCTTCATTCTCGAGACAAATTATCGTAAAATATCTTCTTCTCCATTAGATTTAATGTTAAGTTAAATGTGGCTTAATAGTTTTTTTACTTCGAATTTAATATTCTTCCGATTTGCGATGAAAAAAAAAATATATGGTCCAGTTAAAGAGAAGAACAAAGATGACGTTGGAAATTTCGAAATCCTCCATATTTTGCTTCCTTTAAAAAGTATATAACTTTGGTATTGAACAATTTTTCATTGGACGCGTAATTTAAAAGTTATTTCAGGTGTGCAAGTTACGTGAATCACCCTGTATACAGATTTCAATACGTTTCTGGATATTACTGTCCGCGTTGCCCAGCGAGTGAAATCGTCACCGTCGTTTGTCGGACATTTTCGTGCATTTATTCGTGCAATTTTTACCATGTTGTAAACACGGCTGTTGACATTGCGCCGCTTTGACAAACACCGGGCCGGGTTTGTCGAATATTTGCAAAGAACGATTTTCAACAAACGTTGTCGGTATATCTGCGAACGTCGATCGCTAAGAAGCCGATCGTTATTGGCCGATCTGTTGTCAATCCGTGTCGCTGCTAAATTAGATAACCAGATTTGTTGAAAATTTAACCGGGTTGTCTGAACTTCGTTCAACGGAGACTGAATAATCATACTGGTAAAACTTTCGAGGTTATCGTCTGAGTATCGAACAGGTCAGCGGATAATTCACCGACTCACTGTGAATTTCACTCGCGTTTTATTCGAACGGCGAACCGTCATTTAATATCGACGATAGAGACGTAGAGACGAGCTCTAATATCGATACAAGAGTCACGTGTGCGACAGTTCGAAGGACGAGGGTAAACATCCATATTTTTGCGAGTCTATCTTCATATCGGAATTGCATGAGAACTGTGCAAATACCAGTGGCTCACGGTTATGATGTGTATTAATCAAGCAAGATAAATATCGCTCGTTCCCTTACGTTGTTTTTCTGTTGTGCCGATGCACCGATTTTTCAAAGTCTTACAAACAGACTGTATTTTTTAGCATCCATCGATTCGATATTTAACACGTTTTGCACATTTTTGGGGAGAATAATACGGCGAGTAGTTGCAAGGTAAATTACAAAGAAAGAAAGTGGAAAGAAAAGTTTGTTCGTGGCTATCATAGATGAACTTTACACTTTCGATTTAATTGAAATAAATTTCTCGAAAATTTACAAAGATCTTGAATTTTAGATAAAACTTTCCCAAGAAACCTAATTGTTCTCTTGAAAGATGGCGAAAAAGTTTTTTAAATCGTTCAACTCTGTAGACACGGCGTTCTAACAGCGACTTTATGATTCTGAACGTATAGATGTAATGTTTATATTTCTAACAACGTTAACAATTAGTTTTATTACTTGATTATTTAGACTCACACTACATGCTACAGCCTATGATAAATCAAATGTTAAAACCTAATACGTAATATAGACATCTATGCGTTTAGAACCATAAAGTCGCTGTTAGTACGCACTCATCTGCAATGTTAAATTGAGAAACCATTTTTGCCATTTTTCAAGAGAATTATTCGCTTGCTATCTATGGTTTCTTGGAAAAGTTTTACCTTCGCGATGAGTAGAATACAATTCCAAAAAAGAAAAGAAAAAATGTTGACCTTGAAATTTAATTTTGCTGGCTGGTTCTTTACATGTGTTTCCATCAAATCGAAAGTGTAGAATTCATCTATAAACTTTTCTTTCTGTACCTTTACAAGTCTTATCTTACAAACATTTCATATAATTCGCCGAATCCACCGATTCAATTTTTATCACCATCTACATTTTTTGAGGGGGCGGGGCAATAATACGGCGAGTAGCTGCCAGAGAATTAATAACTACAAAATTGATCCGTGTGGAAAGCACAAGGCGTACGTTCGAACCGTGGCAGCTCAGATTGAAAAACACGTAGCTCGTAATTAAAGCGACGCGTATATACAAGCTGCGAGCTGCTTCGCCACTGTTGGCAACTTGGCGAATTCCGCCGCGGAGAGAAAGAAAGAAAGAAGGAGAAAAGAGAGTGAAAGATCAAACGACAGGGTGGCGGTTCTCCCCTTGCTTATGCCGAGCGTCATTTTGCGGCTGGCCTCGTCGCGTCACACAGGCTCAGGGCTCGTTCATCAAATCCGGCCAATTCGATCGGCTTTGATCCTTGCGCCACTCGACGCTTCGAGTCGGGGTGGCTGAATGATGGCCCGAGCTCCGGCCGGCGCTAATCAAACCCACTTAAGAAGAGAACACCACGGGGATAACGAGCGAAGAATCGCTCGACTACAAGAAGTGACATCTTCAGTCGATCGAGCGCCGTAAAGCCTGCGCAAAGAATCGTGACGAAGAGAAAGGGAGAAAGGGGAAGAAAGTGTCGCGGCTCGAGGATCGTTACTCCAAGGGGGATGATTCGAAAGGCGCGTTTACATTGTGTTTTTGCGCCGGGCCCGTACGTTTATCTCGCCGCGAGCGCAACAAAGGCCAGTAATGAGAGCATGTGTTGCACGCAGGAAGCTTCATTAGCGAGGCCTATTGTCCAATCTATAACTCTGTCTGCGTCACGCGATGGACATGGCGACATAACTCGTCGGCGAATCGCGGCGAGCGCGATTCTTTGACCCTGCGAGCCCGTATCGCCGCCGGGTATTAGTTACCCGGTGGTAAACATGAATTCCTAATTGCGGAAATGGGTGCCCACGATGGCCGCTGCTCGATTATCGAAACCTGACAATCGCGGGATTGCTTTGCCAATAACGCCACCTACGTACACGTACACAACCTTAGTACGCGAAGACCAAGACCGAGATAACCTCTCTCTCTCTATTGTTAGCGCAAGTTCTCGGTTTGCCGATTTCGATGGTGGAGGAATCTCTGGGTTGGATGTTCTTGCTGGTTAGGTTGCAAGATCTCACCAAGTCTGATAGATCTTGGAGGCTAGGTGATGGGTTCTTTTTTAGCTCGAGAACTTTGGTCCTCGGTTTGGAAGAAAATTTTTATTCATACATTGTATATATATATATTTATTCATACATTGTCTCTCTCTCTCTCTATATATATATATATTTTTATATTTATTTATTTATTTATTCATACATTGTATATATATATTCTTTTTTATCCTTATTTTTGAAACGTGAACAAAAATATATTATTTTTATTATTGGAATGTAGATTTTTATTATTAATATGAATATCGTCTCGTTAAAACTTTCTGACCTTGAGTGTGCTTTTCAAGAATGAATCATTATATGCTAGTAGTCACGCGCGTTTGACTTCCTGCGACTGATACAGCGTCAAATTATCCAACTATTTTTTTTTTTTTCACTCAATGCCATTTCGATAGTATTTATATCTAACTGTCACGTGTTTATTAACGCAATAATTTAATTTATTTACAGCTTACGGCGAGGTCCGGGGGCTAACGTGCAAGATGCCAGCGGATATTCTGCCCTTCATCACGCAGCTTTGAACGGACATAAGTATGTTTCGATTCAATTTAAACATATACATAGATGTATATACCATTACGCCATAGACATATAGCGAAGACATGACTGTCGATATGTGTTGCAACTTCGTAAAACCATCATGTAACAATTCAGTTTTCACTTTTAAATATTATTAAATAATATAAAAAATAATTAAATAATAATATTATTAAATAATATAAAATAATAATAATTAAAAAATAATAATAATTAAATATTATTAAATAATATTATTAAATAATATTAAATATTATTATAATACTATAATTTATAGTCTTTCCTTTCTCCAACGATGACTTTACATCGTGTAGCGAATGGAAAGTAAAATTGTAAAAATTTAAATGAACGACTGATTCCGCCATCTGATTCTTAAAGATTGAGAACTCAGGACTTTCCTTTCGCCTTAGAACATTAGTATTAAGTGGATTTCTTGAATCTTTAATATTTCAAATTCGATAAAGTGTTGAGGGAAAAGAACTTTATTCTTCGAAACGATGGATGGGTGCATCCACTCGCGAGAAAAAATTTCCCAATGTTTTTACGCACGTTTGAATATCTACAATTTCCGAAGGAAAGAAGTGTCCGCTAAAATCATCTTCGAAAAGAACGAACTCGCGAGTCTGTCAAGGTGGAAGTTTCACGCCTTCGACACGAGATCAAGTGAATTCTTATACGATTTTCTTGGAACATTTTCTTTTCTTTGAATTATTTATTCATTATACAAGTTTTATAAATAATCGTACAATTTCATTATTTTAACACTATAACTAATCTCAACTAAATGATACGGATATTTTTATTCAGAATTTATATTAATTAATACATGAATTTATTTACATTTCAATTATCACGTAAATTATAATTTCGATACGATTGTTACTAGTGTTAATAGATATTTCGTTAAACAAAGTTGAGTACACGTGTGACGCCCGCCGTGGAATTATTAAAAGTGAAGTTACGACATTTCGTTGTGTTGAATTACGCTCATCCGCTAGGCGTATTTTTATCTGACGTACGTTCCTCGTTGATATAATTTTCGATCGGCGATTAACCGACGTCACGTGCATTCTGACGATAATTCGCGGAAATGCTTTTATCCTCAGGGAGGTGGTAAAGTTGTTGCTCCAGTATGAGGCTTCCACTAACGTCGTCGACGCTAAAGGCTCTTCGCCGCTTCATTTGGCAGCTTGGGCAGGCGACGCTGAAATCGTGCGGTTAATTCTTACCCAAGGACCCTCTGTACCTAAAGTGAATCTCACGGTCAGTAAGTTTACTATTTCTCTCATTTCTTTTCATTTTTCTTTCTCTCTCTCTCTCTCTCTCTCTCTCTCTTTCACTTTTTTTTTCTTTTTAATTTCATATAAATTGTGTCAAGGTACACAAGGTCAACATGGATAACGATATTTCACGTCGCTTATTGGTCCGCGTTTACGTCGATCACGAAAGGAGGTGGAATTCCACAATTCCTTCTTTTTTACCGACATATTTCACCGAAGCACTCTCTCGCGGAATTCGTACAGTTCCCTCTCGGAAAATAATTTTCGTTCGTTGAGCTCGGCAAGTAACGCGCAGATTCCTCGCGTTCCAGCGGCGCACTGAATTCCTCCTCGGCGGAGGAGGAAACCTGCGATTTCAGATCTGTTGAACAGAAATTGATTTTCTTTCTCGAACGTTCGCGTTCCCCGTTAATGCAACTTTGATCATTTCGGCTATTTCTTAACTTCGCGTCGAACGAAATCGCGAATTCTGTGAATTCACCCCCGTTGTTCTCCCTGGTTATTTACGTTGCACGAGAGAATTGCGGAAAAATTGAATTTTGCCAGAAACATAATTTCTTTCATTTTGAATTCAAAAAAAAAGAAAAAAAAAATACGTCTTTTTTACATCTTATTACCACGATATACACATTTCACCAGTGTTTGCGTGCCTTTCGTTTCGAAAAAGTACGTACCTTGCGAGCGGTAGTTTCGAACAGTCGGTCCTTTGTATCCTTCCCGAAATAATGAATTTCCAATAGCACACATTAATTGCATCCGTGTCGAACCGTATCGACAATCCAATCTCTTTCTGTCAAGCTTTGTTTTCGTTCGACGGGTGAAAATCTGATCGCTCGCCACTGCCGAGAAATGCAAATAGACTTTGCCTTACATCTCGTTCGTGACTAATTCCACGATAAGCGTATAAACCGGACTGGTCGAGTCATTCTCTCTCTCTCTCTCTCTCTCTCTCTCTCTCTCTCTCTTTCCCTCAAATGCCGCGCAATCGGAAACAAAGCGATCGAAACAAAACTGTATCCGTTAACTCGAAATACTCGGCTTTGTATGATCGCAGACGAAGGACAACGAGACAGCGTTGCACTGCGCGGCACAGTATGGGCACACGGAAGTGGTGGCACAGCTGTTGCAATACGGATGCGACCCCAGCATCCGCAACAGCCGGGGAGAATCCGCGCTGGATCTCGCCGCGCAATATGGCAGGTAAATTGCACGTACGATTTTTTTTTTCCTTCTTTTTGCCAGCTCTTTCCTTCCTCTTACTTTATTTTTGTTTGTTGTTTTATTCTCTCTCTCTTTTTCTGTTTTCGCCTACACGAAAAATCTATAATTTGGCGTTTATTAAATGGTAGTTGGCTTCGAATCCGAGTAATTTTCGGCTGCTGGTTTTCAGAACCGATGAAACTGCTCGCGTAATAATCGATCGTCCCGACTGAATAATCGATGACGCTGCTAATTGGCTTTGTGCCTCTTCTGTAAAATTAATTATCTTTTATAGATTGGAAACCGTGCAGTTGCTCGTTAGTACGTATCCAGAGCTGATCGTGCCCCTTCGGAATTCTTCCTCGTCGGTGATTTTTCCTCACACTCCGCTGCATCTCGCCTCGCGAAATGGCCATAGGTGAGTCTTTATTAAACGTGCATTATGCTCTCGTTTTTTTCCCCCCCTCTTTCTTTGAAATAACAATTTTCACTGAAATTGCTGTAATTTCGATAAACATTGAATTCACATTAATTCAAAATTCAGTACATGTATTGTGTACAAATCTTTATACATCACGGTGAATCTATGATAAGTCCTTAATTGTTTCCAGCAGCATAATCGTGCAAAATGTTCACAAAGTAACATTGTGTAATTCCCTCCTCTATTTCGCAAAAGAAGAAGAAAAAATGAAGTCAAAGTTTCGTTTGACGTTGCCGTGAGTGTCAAGTCGAGTTACGGTTGCTAACTCATTCAATAACTAACCAGGATCATTGAACAGTATCACGCTCTCTTTATTTAATCAAACCGTAGTCGCACAGCGTTTGGTGAACGCGCGAGGGTGAGCTCGCACGTTCACAGCCGCCGTCCATGAAATCTATTTTATATTGCATTGCAAATCAGGATCGTTGCTAGATTATTCATGATTCGCGGTGCTCTGCCGCCAGCTCGTGTATGTGTCGAATATGTGCCTCCGAACGCGTACACGCGTCGCACGATTAATTTGTTCTGGGTATCCTACGTTGTCCACAGACGGATATCCTTCTTCCCAGGACACACCCGTTTCCCATTTGTTCCAAGCTTGAGTTGAGANCACAGACGGATATCCTTCTTCCCAGGACACACCCGTTTCCCATTTGTTCCAAGCTTGAGTAACAATTTCATTCGCGTACTGTTCAAAGATTTACCAAAGATTTTCCCCTTTGAAAATGATACGGAATAAACAAGTACTGAACGTATTACACGCTCAATGATATCTGCGAATGTATTTGCTCCCAATTAAGTAGGTAATATATAAATTATTCGTATAATGTTGTGTTGTTGTATTAAATTATTAATACATATACAATCAATTAATATAATGTAGTACATTGTATTACATTATATATATATATATATATATATATATAATATATAATATAATGAATTGGTGTAATGTAGTACATTGTATTAAATTGTTAATACGATATCATATAATGTGATATAGTACATAATAATTATTATAAATTATTAATATAATTTATAATTATTATATATAATTAGTATTAAATGCGATGGCGTGCAAATATTTTTTGTAGCCATTGTATTAATTTCATTTTTAAGTGCCGCGTCGGTGACTGGCGAAGCAAATTTAGTACACGTATATTAAAAATTGAAAAACTTTTTTTAAGATTGCAAGAAAGAATAGTAGAATAATTTTAATGTTTTTTTTTTTTTAATTAAACACAGTTTAAGCAAAGATGTGATTTTCTTTTGATTTGCTTAATTCATCGCAGAATGTTGTAACTTTCTTAGTTTCTATTGATGTTTCTTCCCNACTTAAAAAAAAAAAGAAATGTTAAAAAATGGACCGTGTTTTAATAAGCAGAAAACGATATCAAATGTTCCCTTGGGCAATCAATTTTCTGTAAATACCATTATTCTCTCTGTTTCTCTCTTTCTCTCTCGTCCTTCATTTCCATACGTTGGTATTTTCCGAGGTAAATTTCGGAGAGGGTACAGGTATTTTTGACAAAGCGTGAATTTCGAAAACGTAAATTGTGTGACAGCCGACGATTTATTGGAGCGCGCGCGCGAGAGAGAGAGAGAGAGAGAGAGACGTCAAAAATAAACGACAGCGTGACGGTGAAACGTGGTTCCGCGAATGGAGACGCGGGGATTCGCGTTATATCTCGCCAGTGGTGAACAATGGCGGCCGCTATAAGAGAAAAATAGTCGCCGAAATATTTCGAAACGAGAGATGGC
The DNA here is from genome assembly GCA_002806875.1 of Lepidotrigona ventralis hoosana. Lineage (NCBI taxonomy): Eukaryota > Metazoa > Arthropoda > Insecta > Hymenoptera > Apidae > Lepidotrigona > Lepidotrigona ventralis. The sequence goes on from NIPQ01091823.1 coordinate 21,096, forward strand.
TCCTCTCATGCCCGGCATCCGATCGATTTACTAGCATTTACACAAATAATTGGCGATTGTTGCATCGCGCGGCAAAAATTGTTGAATTAAATAAACGATATTGTAAGCACGAGCCTTCGTTATTTGATTAATCGGACCGTTCAATCGGATGATGCAAGATTAACCGGATAATCGGTTACACCGGTGTTGTACAATTAAATAATGAAAATGAATTTCGGCGCGAGCGCGAAGCAATTCTTCAAACTCCCGGGTTATTTGCGCGTGTATGCATTTCACCTTGCATGCGTGTATATATTNTTTTTTTTTTTTTTTTTTTTTTTTTTTTTTTTTTTTTTTTTTTTTTTTTTTTTTTTTTTTTTTCTCCTGGCGATATATCTCGCGTTATATTTCGAAGAGCTGGACGCAACGCACCCGGTTTATTATTTCCAGTTTGTCGGTGAACGGTTCGTTGATTTAAAATATCCAAGCAATCGTAAATAACGTTTGGCGGAGGTATCGAGGGGAAATATTTGCGTAAAGTTGACACGGTGGAAAAATGACAGAAAAAATTCGAAGTGTAAACGTTCCTTTATTTTTTAATAATCCCCCTTCGACTTTCGCATATTTCTAACATGCACGGTTGAAAATCCATCTGGAGTAGAATCATTTAAACGCGCGGCAAATCACGCGGAACTTCTCTGCTCAGAAATTTTCGAACACGTCGAGATTAATCTTATCGAGTTATCTTCTCGAAAATGAAATTATATTATCCTTGTTCGTCAGCAAGGATCTACGAAAAATGTTTCGTTGAAGAAAATATATACAGGTTGGACCAAAGGTTTCTTCCTACCTTTTTCTCTTTCAATGAAGCATCGAAATAGAGAGAACCAATTTCGTTGAACGTATAATAAAAAAAAAAAAATTACGGATTTATTTCAGGAAGCTTCAAGTGGCCCAAACTTTCAACTAGTTTGTTAGTTGTACAACGAACACAGTTAGTGTTTCTAAAATTTCAGGCAAAAATCGTTGTAAATCGTTGCACGACGCGTGCTTCCGAAACGACGAAAGAATTTCTTGTCAGAGAGGAAACAGAGAATCTGTCGAACAGGGGAGGAGGGAATAGTATTTAACGCTTTGCTCGGCCAATTCATTCTCATTTAACATCGCGGCGTCACGTGCATAATCCGGCTGGTAAGCCTTTAAAATAATCGACGTTGTTGTAACGGGTGTGGAACAGGGCCTGGGTACGGGGACACGTGCGGGGTGCTCGATCGAAAATCGGTTCCGCCGGCCGCGATCGTGAATCGCCGCGAAACGGCAGTCACATTGTAATCTGGTATAACGTCGGTTTTTCTATGCAGCCCTGCAGCCGGTAATCGCTTTAACTGGCGCTAGCCGCTTATAATGCGATCGCGTCGCCATACACACAGTCCGATGAATGCATTTTCTGTCGCCTCCCTGATGCTGCCCCTCCTCCACCTCTCCTCCACCCCGTACACTCTGGTGTGAAAAGCGCTCAATCTGTGTCTTCCGAAATCGAAATCTATGTATCTATGTCTATATCTATAGAGTCAAACTTCATTCGACGTGTTCTTTGGACGTTAGATCTCGCGTTTCTGAAGATAGAGGCTTGAAGTTTCTTTCTTAATAAAACATGAAAATTTAAGGGAGAAACTGAGAAAATTTTATTAATTTTAAATTAAATTTCAGGTCAAACATGATTTTTCTCACTGCAAAAATTACTTCTTTTTACGTCGAGTTTACTCTTAGAAAGAATTTGAACTGGACTCATTTCGATCAATTTTGTATGGATATGTGAAATATTTCTACCCAGCAGGCCATTCTAGATTATATACAATCAGTCTGTAATCAATTTATGGAAAATATTTTATCGATTCTTTTGCAGGTTAATTATGATTAAATTTTCTATCTGTACTTCTGTCATAAACTTTTGTTTTTTTCTATTTGTATTTTGGTAAGAAACAAAATTACGTTTGATAAGAGCAACGAGCAAATGCAAGATACTATACTATTACTATGATAAAAGTAAATTATCAATGATTCATTGCTCTTATTATATATAATTCCATTCTATCTCTTTTATATACTTATTCTTACTAGATGTAATTCTATTTTATAAAATTAGCTCATATTTGTCTATTAAGTTTTCTCTATCTGCATTTCTGTAGGATTATATTATATTTGACAAGAGCAATGAATAAATCGTTTCAGAATATTACTAACATAATAAAGAACACATATAATATTCAGTAGATTACTACTGCTTAAGTTGAAAAAAAAAAAATACTGCAAAATTGCGTCTCGTCTCTACTACCATTTGTCTCTTAAATATTCTCCATCTGCTATTGTAAAAACGTCCATATTTCCTAAATATGTCTAAACATGTATAAACAAAGGAGCAAGCAAAGACTATCTTAAAAATACTCTACGTGCCCCTTTTATGTACAGGGTGTCCCATTTCAATCTATAATTATTCGTCATTTAAAGAACGTTTCAAATACATTTTTTTTTCTTTTTTTTTTTGCTTTGAGAGGACAGTAATTCGTACACTTAGTTCGTCTCTTAATCGATAAGGTTAATACTTTTTTTATTTTTTACAGAAAATGACCTGCTGCATCGACTGACGTAAAAAAAAATTAATTGGTATACTTGAAAGAAATAGAAATAGTCTTCATATTTAGAGACAAGCTAAATGCAAATGTAAAAAAAAAGAAATGCATTCGGGACATTTTTCAAACGACGAATAGTTTCGGAGATAATCGCATTTACAGATTACAAACGGGGCACCCTGTATATATATTGGAAAGGTTGGCCGCGAATGCCTCATTCGCGCAAACAGTTTACCAAAACCAAGCAATATTCGTCGTTCACACGTGGCACAGCCGACATTCAGTCCCAGTCGGAGTCGCACTCTCGCCACGGTGGAACACGGCTGCCGCGTGGCAAACACGCGAGTAATGTACACAAGTGCGTGGGGCACGCGCTGGCAGCTCGCGCCGCGAATTTCCACGCGCTTGTTGTATGCACGCGTGCTCTGTTCGCGCGTTCCAAGTGTCTGTCAACGAGGCGACATCGTGGTTCCCGTTACGTTTCGCTGTTTAACATTTTAACGTTGTCACGTATGCGTGGCTTCGCGTGGCTAGAACCGGCCATCGGCCGTCATTACGCGCGCGTGACGTCAGGCTGCAGTTGGATAAACGTTTCGTTTCCCGCCTTTGACGCTCGCGTTTTCGAAGAGCCGTCTCGCTCTTTGCATTATCTTTTTTTCTTTTTACGCGGAGAAACGATTTAACTCCACGATCGTTAACACGAGATGTGGAGTTATTGATACGATGAAACAAAAGATACGCTTTGTAATGTAGTATCTTTTCAGTAATACGTAAATTCGAGCTAATCTAACAACAGAAATGAAATACTTTATTCTATAGAAGTGTAAGTGGAAATTTCGCGTTTCAAAGAATTATCTCGTTCTTTGGATTATTTTTCACGAGAGACGATTTGTTAACACATCGATCGTTGCTGTTGAGAATATTTTCGAGATGTGTTTTATTGACGATGAATTTTAAGTAACATAAATATCTTATAGAAATGAAATACACGTGAAAGTTTCTCCTTGCAACGTGTTGATCAATTATTGGAGTCAATCTATCAACTTGGGGCCACCTTGCTAGTTACTTGTCTCCAGTTGATAACTACAATGATTAGTCAGTTTGAAAGGATTTTATTATCGAATAAACGAACTTGGAATTTGATCCTTTGATCCTTTGAATTTCTGTGCAAAGTCGAAGTTTAATCTTCGTCCGCTTCGCCTATCCTTTCGATTCTTTCTCTTTATTTTTCAAATAAATGAGATACAAGTAGCAGGCCACCATCTGCCGAAAAAAAAGAAAAAAAAAGAAAAAAAGACTTTCAACAAACAAAAATACCAAATACATTCGTTCGCCGGAACGAATTTCCCGAAGAATCAACTCTTCGGCCACCGCGCCACCATCGTGACGAATAAAGTTTCACGCGATTCGATCGGATCCCGCTCGCGCTGATTAGATTGGAAAATCTGCCCGGTCTCCGGTGGACAATCTCAACGGTCAAACAGCGCGTGTGACAGTGTGTATATGTGTGTGTGTGTGTGTACGGGCATTTTGACTGTTTGGACAGGCGCGAAACTACGGTATCCGCGAAACTGGTGTGCGAAACTCGATCGTGTACGCTCGTTTTCGGCGTAGTGTGTACGCAGGCACGTCGAAAATGTACACCGTGTCGAAAACGTGTAGCCGAGGACTCGCGGCTCTCTGTCTGTGTACCCTGAGTGCACACTGCGATGATTGCGTTCACGCACGCGTTTCACGCGCCCCTCGCCGCGATATTTGGCGGATATCTGTTGGATCTGCGTGGGCGATGATAGACAGAGCCGCCGGAGTGGGACCGAAAGCGAGAGGACGCAGCGAGAGAGCAGCAGCAATGCATCCATCCACTTGTACACGTAAGCGTAGGCAAGAGAAAGAGAAACAGGCAGCCAGAGGTTTTGGTTGTGTGCAAGGGACGAGAGGGAAGGGATTCCGGGTTGAGAGGCAGGGGAGAGCTGGGAGTAATGTCTATTATCGGATTCAATATCGGTGCTCTTGGTAAGCCAGTATACAAATACCCCTATGGCACGGTAATAACAACATAGGTGCACGTGAATCCGATTCCCAGCCACGAATCCTATATGCGACGGATGGCTGCGGTCACTGCAGTCGGTGCACATCAGCCGACAGGCACAAAACGAAATCTGGGTTTTGTGGTGCACGCTTGCTGCTGCTGTCGGTTGAAACGCGTACAAACGCGGGCCACTTTCAGCTGACGCGTCGGTGATCCTCTCTTCGGCCCGGAGGAGATCCTCTCCCCTGTGACTCCACTCCGTTCCTCGATCGCTTCAGGTTCCCAGCCGCTTCCACATCCGACGACGACGTACGCGCGGCGAAACGGGAACTCCAGGACCGATTCCGCTAATTTGGTTCGTTAATTTTCGTGAAAGTTCCGCCCGAGAGACTCGTCGTATCGACAGAATGACGCGCGATCGATGAAATTCCTCGAGAAATTATTTGTACATCGTTTATAGATCATCATTATTTCTAGACTGTTTGTAGATATTTATCATTCTTGTAGATAATAGATTGATCCGTTTACACAGGTTCGCGAACCAATCGATTGATCGATGAAAGATAATGTCGATGAAATTTCTCGAGAAATTATTTGTACATCGTTCATATAGATTATTCATAGATCATCATTATTTATGGATTTATAATATATATATATATATATATATATATATATATATATATATATNGATCGAATTGATCGATTGATCAATGGAAAATGAGGTCCTCGAAATTCCTCGAGAAATTATTTATAGATCACTTGTAGCTTGTTCATAGATCATCGTTATTTATAGATTATTTATACATTTATGGATAATAGATAATAAATCGTTAACACAAGTTCGTGAAGGGAAATAGATCACGATCGAATTGATCGATTGATCAATGGAAAATGAGGTCCTCGAAATTCCTCGAGAAATTATTTATAGATCACTTGTAGCTTGTTCATAGATCATCGTTATTTATAGATTATTTATACATTTATGGATAATAGATAATAAATCGTTAACACAAGTTCGTGAAAGGAAATAGATCACGATCGAACTGATCGATTGATCGATAGAAAATGAGGTCGACGAAATTCCTCGAGAAATTATTTATAAATCATTTATATATCATCAATTATTTATAGATTATTTGTATATAATGGATCGATTTACAAGTTTTGCAGAAAGCAAATAGATCATGACGAAGCCAGTCGGAAGAAAGATCTCGCGTGTAATAATTACGCGAGTTGAATATTCCTCCCTCTGAAGAAAAATACAAAATCCGTACGTTGTCCCTGCACGTAGTAAAAATAAAAAAAGAAAAGAAAACGTCAAGACACGACGTTTCAAATCGCCAAATTTAGTCTTGACGAGAAGACCCTGATTTGACCTGATTTTCAGCCATTTTTCCCGTCGTTCGAGGAAAACGGAAATCAAATCTACCGACCTACAAAATCGCGAGCTAAAGAAAAGTAACGGAAGAACTTAAATGGGAATTTCAGAGCGGTGGTGGAGGTGTTGCTGGCTGCAGGCGTGGACGTGAACACGAGGACGTCGGCCGGGACGGCGATGCACGAGGCGGCGCTGTGCGGCAAGATGGAAGTGGTGCGAGCGTTGCTGGACCGGGGTGTCGACCTGGGCATCCGGGACTCGCGGCAGAACACGGTGCTCGATCTTCTGGGACAGTTCCCGCCACACGTCACTCAGGACATCACCGCGGTGATAAAAAGTGCGTATCCGCCGCGACGCTCGTTTTTTCACTCGCATCCCTGACGCGACGTGTCCCGAGTAAACGAGCTGTGCAATTAACGAGACACGCCACGAAAGAGAAAGAGAGAGAGAGAGAGAGAGAGAGCCTCTTCTCTGTCGCTGTCGATCGGTCGATTATAAGTAAACAGCGATAACTCTGCGCCGATGGCAGAGTCTCTGCTCTCGCGCAGATTTTTCGAATATTCGCGCGATCGAGCCTCACCGTTGGAAAGATCCAACGCGATGGCACGTGAAATCTTGTTAACGACGATCCGTTCCTGACGAAGGTCCAAACACTGCTCTGTTTGCGGTTTCATTTTGCACCGTTGATCGACGGTATTATTTGTTAATTCCCGTGTGTTTGGCCAACGTGTCAGAGCGATATGAGATGATTCTTAATTGCACGTTGATAACGAAAACGATAGGTAAACGACGGTTGCATAGAATGTAGGCGTGAATGTAGGTTGAACGAATTACGGCGAATTGGACCAAATGGACCGTAGATTGGACACATGTTTGTCCATTTGATGGACAGGCACGCGGCTATTTTTTACGTTGCGTTGAGATAATGAACAGCGAGTCGATGCTGTTTAACATTTCTGATCTAGTTAACGAGATTGTTGAATAGCTTGATCTTTCTAGTGAACTCTCAATCTCAGGCTAAACGTAATATGACGTGATATTGCTTCTCTTACATTTACGTTTTCATCATTGTGTCTGTTCTGCCTTTCCTCTCGCTGTGACAGGAAGAAAATATACGTGCCAATATTTTTCTATAAATGCTTTTATCTAGTAGAAAAATAAATATTTTTTACTCGAAACTAACGAAAATAAAAAAATTTATTTAAATTTAAAAAAAAGATTAAATATATATATATTTCACTAAATTGTATAAAGTTACAAATTTAATATTGAGAAATCAAGAATTTTGTTCAATACGATAGGCATTAAAATTAACAATTTTCTACATATATGTAAAATGGGACTTTACAAAAACTGCACACATATCATTGACGCTTAACGGCGTCATCCGTAGATAAGATGTTGATATTTTTTTCCCACTAATTAATGAAATAAACGAAGAATTCAATTAATAAAGAATTTAGAATTAAATAATTGGTTCAATTAATTAAAGAAATAAAGAATTCAACAGTGTCGCGTTAACACATTCTCAGTTACTCATTCGTACAGGATAGTGATAGCAAGAACAAGTGAGATTGACGAACGAAATTTTGCAAACAGGGCACAGGTCTTCCTCTGGAGTGGAGAGCGACGCGGACAGCGAGAATTTGCCACCGATCCCGGTGCAGGGGAACGATTCACTGGGCAGCCCCTACGAGAACGTTCGTCCGGGAGATGATCTTTCTTCGGTGGAAGGCACGTCGCCCACTCAGTGGCAATTCTACCACAAACCTCGAGACGACGATCGCCGTGTTTCCGGCACTTCCGTTGTGTCTTTGTGAGTATCCAGTCTTTTCTCCCCTCTTTTTCTTTTTCTTTTTCTTTTTCTTTTTCTTTTTTTTTTCACACTGGCTCGCTTTTGGTGTCTTCCGCGTTTCTTCTTCTTTTGGCTCTTTTGCCGATCGTTCTTCTTCTAAATTTCTTTGCCACTGCGCTCGCAACTACCGATAAGCGTTATCAGTGCAAGGAATAGTCTCCTTGATTTGTTGTCAAGGTAGTTTAGGCAGGAGAATGTAAAGAGACGACATTGGGAGCATGTTAAAATTTACAAAGGGCTTGGCACAATAGAGCAGAGTTGGATATTTTATTATCTGATGTAGATATTTTATTATCTGGACAAAAGGTGATGGTTAAGGTGATGGCGATTTTTGAAGGAAACACGTAGAGTACTGTAAGAAGATATCAACATAGGCAAACAGATTCTTTTTACACTCCAAGTACTAGAAATTACAAAGTAACACTCAAACTGAAACTTCCTCTATAAATACCACTTTTAATGGTAGAGTTGGATATTTTATTATCTAATAAATTATTTGGACGTCGTGACGATTTTTGAGGAAAACACACAGAGTACTGTGAGAAGAAGATATTACATACTTCTACGAATATACCGACCGTAGGCAGACAGATTTTTTTCACGCTCCAAGTACCACAAGCTACAAAGTAACACTCTGGAATTGAAACTTCCTCCACTATAAACGCCACGTTTAATTTTCACTACAATTAAAATACGAAAATAATAAAAAAAATAAAAAAAAGTCCAAGCAAGTGTTCACATCAGTTGTGAAAAGAGATAGAGAAAGAGTAGCAACAATAACCACAAGCAATCTCGGTTCCACTCGGATGCAAAACACAGCGGTTGCTTTCGATCGTTGACGAGCCGTCGTCGCATCTTCGTCTCTCCGACGAGAACGCATCGGTAACGTGCCATTCGCATTTTGCGTTCCGTGCAACGATCTCCTCTCGCGACCACGGGCGGGCTGGAGAGAAAAAAATGCCGTGGGAAGAAAAGAAACGAACCGACGAACAAACCCCGGGGTTGGAGGGCGGCGGGGGGTGGAAAAAAAAAGAGCCAGAGGAGAAGAACAATTCTAGCGAACGAGCCTCTACCTATTCCCCGAGTATTTGTGCTCACCCGGCGTCATCTTGGTCGACGCGAGAGAAAAGAACATCGCGTCGGTGCATCGGACAAGAGGAGGTGGTGAGAGGAGCCGGTAATATTTTCTAGAAAGAGCGTATATATATATATATATATATATATATATATATATATATATATATATATGTAGTATAGTACAGGCGGGCGCATAACCCGTGGCTGCTTTAATATAGGAGATGCCTGGTAAACAAAAGCATAGACGCGGACCTGCGGCCGCACGGGCACGCGGAGTGAATGAACGCGCGGAGTGGCGAGCGAGTAGTGAGCCAGCGAGTGCTCGGATGATGGTTAGCGGCGTCGTTTTTAGTACCAGCCGATGCTGGTTGCAGCCACGCAGGAGCGCAGCCACGCCAGAAGCCAGAGGGAAAGGGTTAGTTTGCTGCGAGGGTGGTCAGAGGGAGGAGGAAAGGTTCTCGGACCGAAAAGGGAAGCTGAAAGTAGAGGAGGAGGTGGAGGAGAAGAGGTTGGAGGAGGTGGCGCGGCCGCGTGTAGCCTCAGCGCGTTAAACACCGCTTGGCTTGGTTTAATTTTCCTGATGTAGGCAGGCGATGGTAGGTCCGACCGCCTCGTTCACCCCTGGGTCACTCCCTCCCCCTCCGCCGTATCACCTTCCCCCCCCCCCATTGGTACTTTCTCATTCTCTCTATCTTTTCCTTTCTCCGTCTGTTTCTCTCTCTCTCTCTCTCTCTCTCTCTCTCTCTATCGGTTGGTGCTACCGGCAGAGAAGAGAAAGAGGATCGAGACCTACGGAAGGAAGAAAAAACAGAGAGAGAGAGAGACGAGGTACTAGAGGTTTCCGCACCTCCGCACCGTCAATGTTTGACGTCGGTAGCCGTGGCTCGACCGCCTCGAGATGAATCCATCACGTTAAACAATGTAAATGTTAGCCCGTCTCAGCATAAAACTAATAACCATTGCTCTCTCCCTCGTCCTATGGGCACGGCCTGCAGCCGCGGTTCGCCGGCTTCTCATTCACCTTTCTGCCTTTGCTTGTTTCCGCCAGCCTGTCTACTCTGCCTTCCATGTCACCCCACTCCCTCCCCATTCCCTGTCCTTCCTAGCCGTGCGCCACCGTCCTCGTGCTTTTCTCTTTCCGTGCGTCCGTCCGTCCGTCCGTTTCTCCGCTTACCTCCGCTTACCTCCGTCTACGTGGCCTCATTAAAAAGTCGCCACTCACCCGCGGACGTCACCGCTTCAACTTACGCATTGTCGAGAGCAACGGACACGATGACACTCGGAACAACCGTCCGCCATTCGTTAGCTTGACCGGTGAACGAGCTCTGGCCATCTTCTACCTGTCCGCGTCTTTTCGCGTCCGCCACGCTTAATTCTCCGAGCACCGAGTCGTCGTAATCGTTGAGGTTTCGCGGATGATTGTCGAAAAGAATTTAAAAAAGAAAAAAAGAGAAACGTAAGCTGACGATTAGAGAGATATTTAAATGTCATCAAGCAGATCGGTTGCTAATGCCCGTGGTTGCAAGAATGGAAAAATCAAAGAAAGATGTACTGGCAAACCTACACTGGCTGCGTTCTCTACTGGTTGTGTTCGCTTGGTTGCGTTGCCCTGCTTTTTTAATAATGCGCGATAGTCAACTCTAACGCTGTGCGAATCGCGTTCCAAGTCTCACCGGTTATCGGATTGGATTGGGAATTTCAGCGAAGACGAGCCGAATGAGGGACCGGTGAACGGAGTACGGAGGAGCCTCCAGCTGACAGAGGACTCCGACCCGAGTTCCGTCTTCGACAGCGTCTTTATGTCCATGTCCGACACTCTCAACTCGATAAATACTCTCGAAAGTTCCGATCAAACTCCCGACGACAAACCGCAAAACACTAGCGGCGACAGAGTACCACTTGCACAGCCCGACACCACACGGTAACACACCACATGCAAAACCGTTCTCCGGCACGATGATGCTCTAGCGCTTTCGATTCTCCTGCACTGCCGCGGCTTCGATTCGGTTCTCGATCGTTCGTCCAAATTGTTCCCACGTACGTCGAATTTCACGACACCTGTTGCGTTTTTGTAATTCCGCCGCGATATTTGCGACGTGTGTGATCAATCAATTTCAGAGATCGCCTTTTTCGGCGGGGTGTGGATCTTGCGAAAAGCTTGCTACGAAACAACGGTATACGAATGGACGTAATTTTCGGCTATTCGAAGGAAACTCGCGTTTCGAATTACTATCTCGTAGCGTGTTGTTCAAAGGCAAGTAACACGAGATATAAAATTGGCAAAGAATCGCGTATTTTCTCTGAGAATCTTCGTTGGACAGTGTCGGTCGGGTCAAAGCGCTACTGCATGACGTTGAACCTAACCTTTTTAATTCTTTATCACACACACGACCAAAGAAACACAGATCAGACGAAAAAAGAGAAAGAAAAAAAAAGAAAAAAGAAACAGGAAAAAGAGAATCTTGTTGGAAGAAGGTAAAACCATCAACAAGGTTCCAAGCTAATGGAGAAATGGTCCCGTTGAGACGTTGAGTTTGGTTGCGCAGGGGTTCCGACAACGGACTGTACCAAACGCCACCGGTACCTCGTGGAACGATGGAGGGTAGCTTCGTGTCGGAGGATCTGTCCTTGACATTACCCACGGGATACGGGGGTGGCAGGGAGTCGGATCAATTGAGCGTTTCCTCGTCCTCGAGCGTCGGTGGACCGAGCCCACGGGACCGGCGTTGTTTGCCCAACGATTCCAGCGCCGCCGGGATTTACTTGCCAATGGCACCGTTGTCCAGCTCTCTCCATAGCCCCGCCTCCAACAGTAAAGTCTCGGTAAGAATATCCCCCTTTCATTCTCCCCCTCCTCTCATTCCTCCTCGTCTCTCCTCGAGATCTCGTCCCTGAACGAAGGTGAAGGGGTTGTACGAGGTCGCGAGAAGCGAAATCTTTCGCTCTTCTAATTGATTCACGTTTCGTCGTGTCTCCGGTGATAATGGTTTTTGGCAATGTCCCGATATAATTTGGGTACCTGACGATTTTATACAGAGTGTAGGTGACGTTTAATTGTGTGATATTGTCATAATGTAATTTGACGAAATGTGTCGTCGAATTTTCGAGATGGAACGATAGTAGAACGCGATACCAAAGTTTGACCAACTTGCACTCTGTATAAAAAATTGTAATGTAAAATAATGTATTAATTTTGTCATGTAGTGCTACGGTCTTATATCATACTTGAAATTTTACAAGTTTAATACTTTCCTTCTTCCTTTTCCACCTTTTTTTTTTTTAAATCTCCAGTATCGAATGATTGTTGATCCCCATATTAGCAGAGTTTCAATTTGTACGACGAATTGTCTTTTCTTAAGCGTTCTTCTTCTCCATTTTCTTTTCTTCTTTTTCTCCCACTTCTTCGAGATTGACTCCTTTTTTACATCGTGGACAAGCGTACCGTGTAACCCAGCAATGAATCATCTCTGCGCCTTACAGTTCGTTAACGTGGACAAATTGATCGCGAGTTAATTGGCCCGACAGCTTGACGCTGGCTCGTGAAAAAAAAAAAAAAAATGGCGATCGAAAATTATCGATATTTCGTCGAAAGATATTCGAACGATTGTTATTATCCAGACTTCATTAATACTGAACTGTCTTTGTTTTATCTGGAAGGAGGGTTTCATTTTCATCGTTATTAACCTCAATCCTTAATTGACACCGTGTCGCTTATTTCCATATTTTGCGATGCATCAAATTGTTGTCCAAGTGTCGATCCTTTTCATTCAATTAACGCGTGCACAAGTGTTGCTATTCTATTTTCTGTTTCTTCCATTTTTCATATATTTATATTCTTCTAGATCAGGCTGTATAACTAAAAAAAAAAAAAAATTGGAATAATTAAATAAGAATTTCATTGCTTGAATAATTTTAACCATGAAATAATCATATCTCTTTTTAATTTATTGACTAGAGTGACTAATTACGAATAATTTCCAAGAGCCAACGAAATATTTTTCATTTTAGACGATTGGCACGTTTGCTACTCTATTCTCAGTTGATATCGATGGAATGTATCGAGTTGCAATTAAATGTACTTTATTATACTTTTATAAACTACGCTTGTCGAAAGAAAAATATTCAGCACTTCACGAACATGCGCTGTTCATGATGCTCCTTTTGAGGAATATTTATATTTGCAGACTTTTCCCCCCATATGACGCGCACAAAAAGTAAAACAGGAATAAAAATTTCACACGAACATTTTGAAAATATTTTTTGTGTATTGCCGCGAATCTATATCAAATCAGATATTGATGAACTGGTATCCAAAAAAACAAGCTCAGTGTTGTCGTTAAAAATTTTCGTATTTTTTTAATTGATACAAATATATTTTCCTAATCGTCGTTTTGTGTCACTGTAAAAAAATTGTTTTAGTATTCTCATAAATAATATAGATTGAACTGACAAAAAAAAAAATGTATAAACTACGGTGCGGCCGTCGATAAATTCTTGTTGGCCAATGAGGCCCAGGTTGAACACCGTGTATTTAAATAAAATCCATTTTTTTTTTTTTTTCGTCGCGTATTTTTCGCGAAACGTACGGAGAAACTAAGAGAGAGGGTGTGTGCGTGTGCGCGCAATAATTGATGTTATTGCAGCCAACGCCACCGAAAAAACCACCCAGACGCAATCTCTCCGTCTCGCCGACGCACCTGCAGACCCAGATGTCTTTGTCGGCGGACTGTACTTTGGGCCCGAGCAACTACGAGTATCTGTTCATGGCGCGCAGCGGTGCCCGCAGTCACATCGACCTGGAGCAGCTACAGAAACGTCGTGAACAACTGCGTCACGTGACGAGAAGCGTGGACCAATACGTGGAGATGAAGTCGCCACGCGTGCCGGATGGCGAGGAGAAACGCGAGTCGAACATCGAGCCGGTTGCCATCACTTCCATCTACGAGAACAGGCCGATCAAGACGCTGAATCCCCGACGAAAGTTACGCAGGCACGCGTTCGAGAGCTACGAGCCGGAGAGCAGTCCATGCGCGGACAAGTCGCCGTGCAGCGAGACCGACTCGTTCGTCCAGGAGCCGACGTTCGTGTCGAACGCGTTCCTCACGCTCAAGTCTTCCCAGGAGAGCCTTCTGGACGACAAGCGGGACGCCGTCAACGAGCACCCGACGCCGGAGGGTCGCGAGGCAACTGACAAGCGCCTGAAACGAGTACAAATGATGCTGCCCACCAGTCCCACGCACTACGCTCAGCCACCGACGCCCGATCATCCGCCACCATCCGCCATGCAGGCCGAGAAGTCGATTCACGAGAGGATTCGTCCTTTGAGTCAGGTGAGTGTCCTTCCAGCTCTGTCGATATCAATTTCTAGTTCTTTAAGTTTCAAGCTTCATACTCGGCGAATCTGCCCGCTTGCAGTTTAGAATCGGGAAGGAGCAAGCTTCTTCTGCAACATGTTCTAGGTTGTGCGTGGCTTTTTTCTAATTTTGTGTATAGTACTTGGCTGACCTGCGAATTTTGGGAGAGGTAATTTTATTCAAACTAATAGTCGTTCTCTGTTTAAGTTTCAAACTTCACAGTTGAGTCATCTGCCCGCTTGGAGCTTAGAATCGGAGAGGAGCAAGCTTCTTCTNTTTTTTTTTTCATTTGCTCTGCGCGAGCGTGTTTTCCACGCGCTGAGAGATGAATTTCTGCGCCGCTTGTAAACGTTACCGCGCGAAATGTCATTTCTAATCCGGTTTTTTTCTTTCTTTCTTTTTTGGTAATTCGAACGCGTATTACCGGTGAAAAAGCGGCGCGCTTCCGAAATGGACGAAAAAAAAAAAAGAAAAAAAAATTGGGGAAAATAAAATCTGCAAAACCGCGTTTTGTTGCTAGTAGGCGGTTTAACTTTCGGCGCGTGTTTCATCGAATCTCAATTATAAGGTGTAATTGAATTCGTTCGACGTTCCGATGCGGATATTTAAAATAAATTGAATCGCCTTTGATTAGTTAAACTTCCATAGAAATTCTATCGAGAAGTAATTATTAATTTTACCGAGAATTAAATCAGGTCGGACTTTTTCAACTTTCGGAAGAGACTGACAAAACGGAAGTGACACTCGGGACGTTTCGATGCAGATGTTTAAAACAAATTGAATTGCTTGGCATTGAACAGAAATTCTCATCGACAAATAATGATCAATTTGTCGGCAAGTCAGACTCGGGACGTTGCGATGCAGATGTTTAAAATAATAAATTGAATCGCTTGGTTTCCGATAGAAATTCTATTGAAACGTAACCGTTGATTTACATTTTTCGAAAACTAACTTTGACTTTAAATCTTCACAAAAATGAAGAAAGACAAGGAAATAATAAAGCTCTTCAAACTTGATCCACTCTATTTATTATCCACTTTGTTGAACCAAAAAATTGGTCTCAAACTCGTGAAAGTTGTGAAAAAAGGCGAGCCGATCGGATAGCGCGTATCGGTAATGGATTTTTTCGCGATGGATCGAGCGCCGCGCGGAGAAAATGAAGGGAAAGCAGGCGATGAAAAATGCATATACCTGGGTGTTACTTGTTGGCAGGTGTACAAACGGCGGTCCCGCGACATGGAAACGGAAACCGACGAGGATTTATTGCAGTTTCCGGCCGGCGGCTCCCTGGACGCTAGCAGCGGATCGTTATCGAGCGTGTCTCTGTCGGACAAGAGCATGTCGACGGACAACGTCGAGGAATACTTCGGGGATGTGCCGTTCGCAGGTAAACAGCAACGCACGCTTGGCTGCACCGCATGACGCTTCTTTCTGCCCACGTGTACATGCATAATCGTTGTGTTACGTCTTTGTTTCTTCTTATTTTGACCGTCTGCCTGACGACGATCGCCACCCAGGCAATCGTCATCCCCGGGGGAAACCGATGAAACATCACTAACCATTCTATAAATATAATATATATTTACAACAAAACGTCAAAATGCCATCGAAATGCGTATCTCGATTGACGAAGGCTTAGCTCGTCTGGCGAAACGACTTAGCAATTAGCCCGTCCAGAAGACGAGCTTCTTCTCCGAAGAACTCCGATTCTTCTTTCATCGTTCTCAAATTCTTCAGTTCTCGCAACCGACTCGACATTGCATTGTCCACGAAGAGTTAATAATATCAGCGAGTCTGCCTGTTGCAACTGAAACATTATCTTCACGATCTTAATTTCGAAGAATTCGCGCGCTCGTCTACAACGAGCTTGTTCACACTTGTGTAATCATGTAATAATTTGTAGAGTATCGCTGATAATGTTGACTCCGTCGCGCGAGAGAGAGAATCGCGACGATGATTCTCGTACGCGAGAATAATTTGTAACTTCCGATTCGTCGAGCGTTCCACCCTGGGCGAACTTCGTTCGCGATTGTTGTTTCAACGTCGATGGATCAATTGTATTTACACCGTGCTTTTGTTTCCACGATTTCCGTGTACTATAGGTAGGAACAACAACAACAGGACTTTTTCGACTNTTTATTTTTTTTTTTTTTTTTTTTTTTTTTTTTTTTTTTTTTTTTCTTTGTTCATATAACATGGCGATCCGGAAGGTTTGATCTTTAGTGTTGTATTTGGTTTTGCGAACCGCCCATTGTGCCCGCCGGTTTTTATCTTCTCCCATCTTTCCTTTCCCTCTTTCCCTCCTCTTTTTTGTTACTTTTCCTTTTGTATCTTTGCGACGAGTAGTGCACTGCCGTATTGTCGTATATTCGCATTCCGTATCGATTTATCGGGACGCTGAGCTAATATTTTCATTTGGTTGGTGATTGTTTGCGATGCGCGCTGGCTACGCGATGACGTCGCCCTGAGCAAACGTGTCAAACCGTGAAGGATGTATCACACGTGGAAAGATTTTTCCTCGGATCGCGTGCACACTTTTTTTTTTTTTTTTTTTTTTTTAAAATT
>NIPQ01091824.1:0-40092 GCA_002806875.1 Lepidotrigona ventralis hoosana
AATTAGTCATAATTCATGAAAATTTGGCTATATCAATAGTTACAGCGAAAAGTGAGTTATTTTTTAATTAATAAAAATTGAATTGTCTTAGAATATTTGATAAATAATCAAATTGAAAAAGAAAAAAATTTTAAAAATGAGAAAATTTGTATTTTATTTATTTGTTATACTGTTCTGTAAAAAATAAATGAATATATATATTTCAAGAAATAAAAAATTTTCTTAAAAATAATAATAAAATAAATTGAAAAGAATTGTTTATTAAAAATTCTTTTCCTAATTTTAAATTTAAAATATGTTTTCTATATTTTCGGTTCCTGACGAATAGAACAGGATTAGACAAAATCCTTTCAGAATGTACTTTAGCAGGTATGCTTTGAATAGGAAATCTGAAATCTATGTCCCTTAATACTTTGTTGGAAATTGTCATGCTATGAGTCGTTTTAAAATTCGATCAAGGACCAAAGTACAAATCAAAGAAAGATATACGCATTTTTACGTGAAGAAACTGCGTAAAAAATCTATCTTGTTCTAATAAAGTTCTGTGAAATTGTAAAATATAACTTCCTTCTATCCCTTGATCTCCAAAAATATTAAATTTATATGTGTCCTTTGTATCAAATTTGTAAACATGTTCAACATTGGTCGATTCTGCGAGATACATTCTATAGATATGTTTGTATTTCTCATGAAATATTAATGAATTATATTAAATAAATTTGAAAGTTTTATTATTGTCATAATATTGATAGACAAAGTAGTTTATAAAAAAATTTCGAATAATATTTTGATTAATAAGCGTAATTTTTAACTAATGAATTATAGAATTTATGTTATTAGTTATAACTAATGCACTGCATAGTTATAATAAAATTATTAAGAATTTAACATAAATTTGAATATGTAATATAAGGAATATGTAAACGACGAAATATAATAATTTTAATATTTTAATAAAAATTTATACCTAAACCATGTATTAATAGTTTTAAAACTTATTATAAATTTATACATGAACCATATATATAAACCATGTATTAATAATTTTAAAACTTATTATATATTGAAAAAAGTTGTGATAAATCCGTAAAACATGGATAGACTTCTTTCTGATAGAATGATTAGAATTAGAGTAGAATGATTACTCACAATTAATCTATGTGTATTAATAATTTTAAAACTTATTATATATTGAAAAAAGTTGTGATAAATCCGTAAAACATGGATAGACTTCTTTCTGATAGAATGATTAGAATTAGAGTAGAATGATTACTCACAATTAATCTATGGTCACAATTTCGGTATTGAAAGTTTGACAACACTGTAATGGGTTTCAAAATCATGTTGCTGGTTCATTCACTAGTTCCTTGACTACCTTGTCTAAACATAGAATGCGCTAGTTTTAACCTTTAACATCTTCACAATTTCGGTATTGAAAGTTTGACAACACTGTAATGGGTTTCAAAATCATGTTGCTGGTTCATTCACTAGTTCCTTGACTACCTTGTCTAAACATAGAATGCGCTAGTTTTAACCTTTAACATCAAAAATTAATTAATTTACTTATCTTAAGTTTAATTTTTCAAAGTTTATCTTGTGGAAAATAAGAAAAAATACATCGACAAAAAATTAAAGTTAAAATATTTTTCAAACCGTTTAATTTTGATCACGTTACTTCAATATTTTTTTATGTACTAAGACAATGATTCGATGTATGTTTTTATTTTTAAAAGTACAATTTTATTTTTTGGATGTACCATAGCACTTATGAAAAAAGTGATGTCATAAAAAAATAAATATTGTTATACCATTCAACTTTCTCCTCTAATTTTTTCTGTCTCTTATCAAATTTGTAATATATAGACTGTTTTACTTAAGTATTACCTTAAATATTTTATTTGTGAGGACATAATTTTATACGTTGAGTTTAAGTTGAATGATTGGAAAGTGTTGAGTTTAAGTATACGTTGAGTTTAAGTTGAATGGTTGGAAAGTGTTGTTGTTTTCAAAGATTTTTTTTCAAAATTCTCAAGATCATCGATATTTTTTGTTTTTTAAATAGCTATATATTTTTCTCTGTTACATCGCATAACTCATGAAAAAAATATAATTCTATAAAATAAAATGAATGTATTATCAAGTGAACTTCAAAGTCACCACAGAATAAATCTGGGATTAGTTATTAATATTTTAGTTTTTCTTAATTGTTAATTAATGTATTTCTGTAATTCTGATTTATTTTATCTTTTCAAAAACTTTATATACTTATATTATCATATAATACATATATTATCATATAATACTTTCCCAAACTTCTGGGATTTGCTAACAAAATACTATTCAAAATGCATTTTTATGTCATTTATTGATCTTTACATCTTTTACCGCGAAAAGAATTTTTTAATAAAAGAAACAAATACATAGTAATCAAACGGGATAACATTCAAAGAATATGGAAGACAAGATACAACATTCCAATTTATATCCCAATCAAACTGCTAATAATTTATTTATAACAACTAAAGACATATGAAAAATTCTTTTTCTTGTAGTTTTCTTTAGATTTTAAATAATTATGATGTACATAAAAAAAGTTAATTAATATAAATATGGCACAAATTCCTTTTATATATTTATATACATTGTATATTTTATTACTGCATTCTATTTTTCATTATAACATTTTTATCACATTGCAAGAAATGTCATGTTACAGGTTATAAATGACTGTCTATACATATGTATAACGTCATGTTACAGGTTATAAATGACGTTATTGTCTATATATATGTATATATGCATATAGGTTATGTTTACAGTTTACCTCAAATAAATTATTTAAATTTATCTGTATAACAAAATTTAACAAAGTCATGTATCACAATTCTTTTAGTGGAACAAATTGTGTTTGTAAAGAATTTATTAAAAAAGAATCTACTTTTGATTCTGTTTTAGAAGAAAAATGGGTAAAAGCTCAGCGGAATGGAATATTTCGTTATGTATTAAATATTCAAGACTCGAAAATATTGGAAGGCAAATATCAGTTTTTAATTCAGGTATTTAAAAATTATTAAATATAATAATTCATTATTTTTTTAATTATTAATATATAATCATAAAACAAAAACGTGAACTTTCAATTTTATATTTAGAACAAAATTGTTTTTCGGTTACCACGATATAGAGTTATATATATTATAGTAACTTTCAGTTTTTTTCATTTCAGTCTTTTGGATTTTTTCATTTAAATTTATTACTTATAAATATAACTTTATTACTTATAAATATATTTCATGTATTAATACTTTATATTAATACAAAAGTATAATTAAAATGTATTATCTATCTTTAAGTGTCTGGTTTAATATTTATAATTTGTTAACAATAGTTTGTTAACAGTGTACAAAATGAGAATGCATATTCACTTACAAAATAATTTACAAAAATAAAATTATGTAGCTACATTTATGTATATTAATATATATCTAATAATTAACAAAAATTATTTAATGAGTTATAATTATTTTCTTTTTTATTCTATTCTATTTTATTTTTAACATCCAGAATTCTTTGTTAGATTGTATTGTTAATAGAACTTCATTTATTGTATCAAAAAAGAGAATATAATCACTTTGATTCATGGCATAGTATCTTGTAAGACACTGTAAGATTTTAAATCATTAATTTAGTTTGAACTTTGCATATGAATAGATTTTCTTATGCAGTACTTCCTTATATACAAAAATATACATCATTATTTTTTTAAATATTAATGACTAAATTTGTATTACTGCATTAAAACAAAATTAATATATGTAACAAACAATATGATATGATGACATTAAATTGATATTATGTTAAAAATTAGGATTTAATTATTTTATTTCTTCCTTTAATCTGATATGTAATTATTTATTTACTTTATTATATTATCTATCTTGACAATAAATATCATTTCTGTATTTTTATATAATAAATAAATTAATATTACTATAATAGTTAATAGATATATTCTTGAAAAAGTAGTGAATAAAAAAATTCAATAGCAAAGATTTACTGTAAATTTAATGTTCGAGAAATGTAAAATTTTTAAATACTAATTTATATTTACTTATGTATTTATGTGCCTGCAATTTGTATTTTTAACATTATATATGGCTGAAACATTTACTATGATTTTCAATTACTGATTAAATATGTTTTGTGACAAATATTGAAGTAGAGAATAAAACTAAATTTATTTATCTATTTATTTATTTATGCATCATTACCAAAGGCTTAAATCATATATTAAACAATTTTTAGAAAACAATTTTATTTCTTTATCTCAATTATGAGAGTAATAATAGGTGAGAAAAAACTTAATGTAATAAAAAATAAATTGTTTTTGTACAAAATGTAAACTTATAATTGTTTCATTCATTCATTTTCGTTTATGTAACAAAAGTATAAAATATATTAAATTATATGGTAAATACAAAAAAAATATATATATATATATTTTTGTAGTAGTTCTTCCTATCTTAATCTAGTATGTTATTAAATATATTAATCTCAATATTAATCCCTTTTCTCAATTATATTATGTTGAAACAACATATACTTATATAGTCTATAAGCTTTCCAATATGTACTTTATAAATACTTATCAATGTTTATTGTATATTTGTTAGAATTATAAGAAAAGAAAAGTGTAAAAACTTATGCACAAAGTGTATGCATTCATATATCTAAATTTCTGATTTGGCTAAACATTATATGATAACGGCTAATATTACATGTATTACGGCTTATTATCTTATATGTTAAACTCTTAATAAATTTTAAGGCTTGTATTTATAAATTCTAAAATGGATATTTATATATTTATTTATTGTATTAATTATTAAACTTAATTGTATTTTGTAAAACTTTGCTGCAAATTACAATTAAATTTGTCATTTTGGTGTTCATGTACATCATAGTTCTTAATCTGAGACAAGTCAAATTTAAGACAAGTCTGAGACAAGTCTGAAACAAGTCAAATTTAAGACAAGTCTGATATTTTGCAATCTAAATCGATGAAGCACTAAAAAGTTCATGTACATCATAGTTCTTAATCTGAGACAAGTCAAATTTAAGACAAGTCTGAGACAAGTCTGAAACAAGTCAAATTTAAGACAAGTCTGATATTTTGCAATCTAAATCGATGAAGCACTAAAAATGTTGAATTCATGTTGAATATTAACTTTTTATTATTTATGAGTAATTTAAAATTAAATATTAGTATGAATAAATAATTTTATCAGTATTATATGCTTTTAGCTTTGAAAGGTGATTGATAAATAAAAATGTTGAATTCATGTTGAATATTAACTTTTTATTATTTATGAGTAATTTAAAATTAAATATTAGTATGAATAAATAATTTTATCAGTATTATATGCTTTTAGCTTTGAAAGGTGATTGATAAATCAGTTTCGAATAAAATTATGTCTAAATATTTCAAAGTTAGAAGTTAGTTTTATCTGCATATATTTTATTTAGTTGAAATAATTTAATATCTTTTTTTCTTTTTAATCAAATTTTAAGTATAGAAGATATATAATTTATAATCAATATATTGTTATTTCTCATTTGTTTGTATTCAATGATATTTTTCATCTTTTATAGTAAGTTTTAGACTAATTGATTTATTTAGCCATAACAACATTTTTAAACAAAAGCATATATAACAATAATGGGATAATATAGTTTATGGAATTTTCAATTTATTTAATACATGTTGTTTAAGTAAATATTTATTTAATACATATTGTTTAAATAAATATGGAAATAAGTATAGAATTTTAATGTCAGTTACAAAAATACGTTTTGTTTGAGAATTTACATTAGGTTCCATATAAAAACTTTATGTGATGTAAAATTAGATTAATTTAATTATGGTACATGGGTAATTATATTTAATCTTTTTATATATTATTATTGATTTGGATTTTATCGAAATTTTTCTTAATAATTAACCGAAGTATTACAAAGCATTATTAACTGAAGTATTACAAGTATTGAAGTATAATTAATTGAAGTATTACAAAATATCGAAATTTTTCTTAATAATTAGCTGAAGTATTACAAAGCATTATTAACTGAAATATTGAAGTATAATTAACTGAAGTATTACAAAAATACTATTACAATATCACTTCTGGTGGTTATGATATTCATTCTTCTTTGGTTGGATAATATTTTGCTATTTCCTAAAGTTTTTTTAATTCGTTTTTAGTTCTATCAGTTTTTAATAATATTATCTATTGATATAATTCATCACAAAAAAAATGCCCAAAATTAAAAATTGTATTAATAACATACTCATATATTAATTACTCATATATTAATACAATCTCTTATTTATTTTCTAAGTATTATATTTTGGTTCTAAGTATTATAAATGATTCAACTTAAGTTATTTATTTCTCTAGGCAATATAATATAAATTTTCCAATCAGTTTTTTATTTTATTATTTAATCCACAAAATTTTCTACATTTTTTTATTTATATATATTTCTAATAATTCTATTTTTTTAATATATTCATATTTTGCAGTTTTTCAATCTCATTATGGTATGTATTAGTTTTCTAGATCATAGTATTTTGTTTTCAATTTTCTTAAATCTCTTCAATTTTCTTAAATCTCTTTTCTGTCGTTTTTCAGAATTTAATGACTTTATAGCTGTTCTTATTATTTGTATTTCAATTTTTACATATATCTATGTGTATTCTAATCTTTTAAATACAGTTTACAATTATTCCTATTTTGGATACATGTTTGATATTAATAAGTTTGATATTAATAAGTTATCTTTAGTTATTTTTAATAGTTTCCATCATATAATCTTTCATAATAAGAAATTTTTATACTTTTTCATTCAGTTTGGATTTATGAATTAATTTTATTGTTTCTTTGTATTTTTTAGTCTAATCTTTATATTTTTAGTCTTTCTAAATTTCAGTCAATGTTGTATTTAAATGTGATTGTAATTTATTACTTGATATATTATCAAAATGTATAACATTATTGATCTATGACTTGAATTAAATTTGTTAAGGATAACTAGTTTTATTATATTGCATATTTCATCAATACATATATTTTCATCCAACTAAATTGGATTTGTTAGACACATAGCATATAGAAGTCATATTATTATATGGATAATGAATGGATTCATTTATATAACACAGCACAATTGTTGTCAGTACAAAATAATATTAATAAAGTATTAATAATATTTTAAAGTATAGTAGTTTTAAAGTATATTTAAATTTTTCTCTTCAGCATTATATATATATTTTCTAACATGTACATAACTTATTATATTGTTTGGATTTAATCTCTAAAGTAATTAACATATGTTATGTTTCTTAAAAATTTTTTTTAATTTGTTTTAATTTGTTTTAATTTATTTTTAATTTCATTTGCATTCCAACTACAAATGATCAAGTATTTTATGAACCTATTTTTTAGCAGTATTATACATTCTAAATTTTTTAATTTGTGTTTGATTATTTTGTGATCTTAAATTTAAAATTTTTCTCATGTTTGAGATATTGTTTTCTCTTATACTGTTTTTTTTCATGTACTTGAGATATTGTATTTGTACAATTTCTTGATTTCAATGACAAATAATATAAAGTCTAAAAAATTCTTATTGTCATTTCAGTGCTATTAATATTTTTATTTATACAAATATTATTAGTGACATTGGAATTAAAACTATTGCTTTGTTTTTCTTGTTGTTCAAATATTGTTTTTTGTTCAAATAGTCTTTTTCTCTTTTTTTGTCATATAATGCGGTATTTATCCTAGGAAGATTAGAAATTTTATTTGATATATATATATATATATATATATATATATATATATATCAAACAAAAAATATGATGATATATATATCAAAGTATATGATATATATCAAAGTATATGATATATGTCAATATATATATATATATATATATATCAAAGTATATGATATATATATGTATCTTTAATTATTCCTTTGTTATAATCAAAGTTTTGTTTCTTATTTATTTTTTTCTTAATAAATTTTGGATGGCTTTTAATATATTTGGCAGGTTCATTAAGTGTTTTTTGAAAACATGTTTCAACTATTATTGATAATCGTTTTGTAATATTAAATAAATGTAAAATAAATAAATAAATAAATATAAATATAAATAATAACATTAAATGCATTGTAATGTTAAAATGTTTAATATTTTTTATTAATTTTAGCTGAATATTGATCGCGGTTACAGAAGAAGATCTCCAGAAAATATTACATCAATGAACCAATTTTTTAATGAGAAACAGTTTAATTTTACCAAGCTCGGATCGGAAGAACAAATAATGAATTTAGATAATATAGATAAAGATGATATAATTGCAATTAATGTTAGTCCAATGGAATATTGTCATTCTTTGTTGTTGCCACAAAGATGTAAACAACTACCTCAAATTATAACAAAATATAGCTTATTTAAAGCTATTGAGTTGTTTTCATTAAGTTCGTCTTCGTAAGTATATTCAATTTTTGAAGAGATTGTTAATATGCATTGTAAATAAAGAAACAATTATTTCATAATTCTATTTTTGAAATTTCTAATTTTATATCACAAAATATAATGTTCAGTTATACATTCCCAGTTGAATAAGATAGGTTTTAAATTATAATGTGATAATATTTATTAATATGAAAATTAATATGATATTTGACACATTGCAACTGTTATAATATAATATTGTATTACATGTATAATATATAATACTATTAGAAAATGAGGACATCTATAATCGGTTAGCACAGATATGTCGATAAACTATTATCAAGTGAAATATTAGTTTTTTGCTTTTTTTTTTTTGCTTTATTTTTCATTCATTTCTCGTTACTTAAACACGTGGCATCGTAAAAAGGCTAATATATTTTACATTATTTTTCTATTATGGTATATTCTATACCATTCACTAAACGATCCATTGCGGTTATTACTGTCAACTACAAATGTTTTTAATTACACATCTTAAATTATTTTGTATTTTAAGTTTTGTATAATATACATGTATACATATAATATTGCAAAGGATGTTTTATATTTTAATTTTATGGTTTTATTCTCCCCTTGAAGTTTAACTGAGAAATCTAGATTATAGGAATAATATTACTTATTTCGTAATCCTACTAGAATACATATTAGAATACTAATATGTATTTAATAATAGTAAATAATAGTTAAAGAATTGATTATTTACATGAAATAATTTAATAATTTTCATTCCGTTGATATTTATAGTAAAATAGTATTTTTTTTATTTATAATAGTTATTAATTTATTTAATTCAATGATACTAATTTAAATTTGAAATAAACAAAAATTTTTGTGATATAAGATCTAGAGACAATAAGAATAATAATTAAAATTAGTAAATGATTGAAAATTAATATAATGTAACATGTTTCTAGATATTTCAGAATGGCTTTTAATAGTCTTTGTGCTTATGCATCTGTAAACCATCTTCATTGGCATTTATACTACTTGAATTGGAGGATGTTACTGGAATACATTGTAAATAAATATTTTTTCTTTTTTTTTTTATAATTTCAAATATCAATTTTATGTTACACAGAGTGCCAGTTTTAATTTATAAATATGAATTACTGGTAATCTATTCATTATCTTAAAAAATTAAGATAATGAATAGATAAAAAGTAAATATTTTCAAAGAACTCACATAGATGTAAAAATCATACGATATTAACGCTGTACGTTTCTCTAAATGGAATTACACAATTTTTAATACACTAATCAACGCTATTCGTTATCTTTTACAAAATTGTATTAATAAAAAATTGTTAAGGGACGTTTTAATTATAATAGTGATAGTGATAGTGATAGTATATTTACTGTTATGATACTACGATAAATTTTTTAAAGAAATGAAAGAACATAACTTTCTGTTTTACTCTTCATTTACTATTTAAACTAATATATTAACTTCAAAGTTCATATGTTCAAAAATATTGTCTTGTATCTTGTACTTTTTGTTTTTGAACTATTGTATAGGGCATTAAAAAAATATTTATTATGGCTTTGAGAGGTGATTCTACAATTTCAAATTTGTTTAAAAAGTGAGTTGCAAAATTGACTTTGAACCTGATTTTCAAGTTTAAATTTTTATGGCATTGTATTCTGCTCGATGTATTCTACTCAGAAAAAAGTCTTCAAAGAATTATGGATCACAACTTAACATGTTCTCTTAGAAAATTTTATTAGTTTTCGAATTCACTTTCTTTGTTTCACTTATTTATTTATTTGATATAAAGAAAGTAATATCTATTATTGTCTATAAACATTCTAGATTCACCATTATATATTCCACATCTTTCTTTCTTCCCTTTTTTCTTGCATTTCTATATTTCTTCAACATTAAGCTCTAAGATAACAACAATTTTATGTAGATATTGCAAATATCTTAAAAAAGTCGCTACTTGTATATCGAGTATTTCTATAAGTTTTTGTCGCCAGTAACAAATCTTGCCATTTCCATTTGAAGCCGTGTTGTTCGATATTTCTATTGTATCGTCATCATCTACGTGATCCCGTAATAAAATGTTTGTTAAAACTAATGGTATGAACTATTGATATGAACGTGCTCAAGACTCAATGTGTCAAATTAGGAATTTTTAGACGTTTTGTTTCATCGTTCTAAGTATAAGCTACTTTTCGTAGCGTAGGTTTCCAGAAGATAATAAGGCCATTTTCCAGACTTGGCATCTCACGCAAATCACTTTCATGGGTAGTAATGAGAAATTCTGGAAACCTTCACAGTACTTCCTAATTGGTCTTCCCTCCATTCTACAAGTTCTTTGGAAAGGGCAAACTAAGATCTTATAATCTATAACAGGACTCTGAAGAGATTAGTGAGGACAAGTTTAGTGATTAATCATCCAGGATCAAGTTCAGTAGTTCAGACCGATATCAGTTCTCCGTGTCTTTAACAACACTGTGTTCTGTTCTCGTGGAATAATGATTTAATTCTTCAATTAATTAAAGATATGAAATATACATATAATGGAATATCTGGTGTGACTATGGATACTATTTGCTTTTTATTTGACTGTAAAATATGAGCAGATTAGAAATAAAATGAATTTAAAGACCAATGAAACTTCAATTTTTTAAGGAGAACGATTAAATTTCGACTCAAGTTTTGTGAGATCTTTTCTCTTCATAATGGATAAAATATGATAGAATAAAAAACTTGACTTTAAAAATTATGCTCAAGATTAATTTTGCACGGAATTTTTTTTACTAATTTCAACTGATTCAAAGATGTAGAATTACGCTGTTACATTTAATTATAATAATACTCCTAACATTATTAATATTGAAAGAAATGTGAATATGAAAATTATGATTTGTGTATGATGCACTAAATTGATATAATGTTAACTATGTCAAATTGATAAAGAAGAAAAATCTAAGAAATCAAAATCGTGTTGAGTTTTTTTGGCAGAATTCTATCTATTTGAATTTGTCAAATGCAAAAAGAAAAAATTCGTATAAATGAAGTTCATAACATAATAGTTCATTGATAACTCTCCACTATTTCTTTTTCTTCTTCAACTAATAGAAGATCGTAATAAATAAATTTAATCGACATAGATTTATTTAATCATGTACGAATTGAAATTTTCTTCAATAAATGGAATTTTACTGTACACACATAGAAAGTTTACAAACAACAAGGAAACTTATTAACATACAAAAAATGAGAAATTATACAGAAATACAAATTTGTTTTTAGATATTATAGAAAAATACAAGTTTATTCAACTAATATTATCAGTGAAAATAATTTAAGCAATAATTTCACTTCTTCTAGATTTTAAAATTCTTGCATTTTAATTAAATATAACACCACTTGTTATTGAAACTAAATAAAATGAAGAAAAATGTTAATAAAATTAATCATTATTAGACACGACCTTTTTCCAAATATCAAAGAGACTGAATGACAATAATTTTATGATTTATGAAAGTTTAAAATCCTTGTATACTGTATATTTTCTAATTTTTTTTTCAATATGATTTTTTTAATATTGTGATTTATTATAATATAACATTTATTCATCATTGTTGTTAGTGGATTTATATTTATTTTTCAGGATCTTGAAGAATATGCAGGGCCTGTACAGATATTAGAAAAATATCCAGCAAAGGGATTTTGTATAAAATATTCTAATGTTCAGAATATGGATGATTTTGTTAATTGGGCATTTTTGATTATAAACTATTTGCAAAATGCAGAAATAGCACATAACGTTTATATTACAAGAGGAAAATTAAGTATTGTAGAAGAGTATAAAGATGTAAGAATTTATATTTGGGCTAGAAAATCCATGGCAGGAGTAAAAAACATTGATGGATTTAATTCCGCAGCTTGCGAACTTTTTGGACATTTATCAATAAAATGTAAGTAATTGTATATATATATATATAATATATATAATAATTCGTTTCATGCGTTTCTAGTATCATGGAAGTTTATTATAATAATGCAGAATCTTATTAAATATGTAAAATATTAAATAAGATTATTAAATATATCTTTAAATATGTAATATGAAATAGTGAAAAAAAGTCAATGTAAACATATGTTTAACGTACTTTATCAGATATACTGAATTGTGCATTTTATTATTTCGTACTTTTATTTATTATTAATAGCACTTTTCAGGAATTTTTCAAAATGACTATTTATTATTTTATTTATTATTTTAATATATATAGGAAAATATCTTGTTATTGATATAGTTATTCCTCCAATACTTTTGTTATTTTTTTAAATTTGTTCAATTATGTAGTGCAAATTATGTTTCTGCAGATTAAGGGATAAAAAGAAAACTAATGCTCTACAGTTTCACAGAACTTTATTAGAACATGATGGATTTTTCACACGGTAGTATTTTGACGTTAATACGTGTATCTTTCCTTGATTTGTATTTTAGTCCTTGATTGAACCTGAAGATAGCTCATAGCATGACGAATTCCTAACAAAGTATTTAAAAGTACGTAGGTTTCAGATTTTTTACTCAAAACATACTTGCATGCTAAGAGGATTTTGTTATGTCCAATACTGTTCTATTCGTCAGAAAACAAAAATATAAAAAATAATATTAATAATATTTAAATTTAAAATCAAAAAAAGAATTTTTAATAAACAATTATTTTTAATGCTTTAATTATTTTTGTTATCATTTTTAACAAAATTTTTTATTTCTTAAAACATATATTTATTTATTTTTTATAGTATACATAATAAATAAATAAATAATACAAATTTTCTCATTTTTAAAATTTTTTCTTTTTCAATTTGATTATTTATCAAATATTCTAAGACAATTCAATTTTTATTAATTAAAAAATAACTCACTTTTCGCTGTAACTATTGATATAGCCAAATTTTCATGAATTATGACTAATTATTTTTTCTTTTTCAATTTGATTATTTATCAAATATTCTAAGACAATTCAATTTTTATTAATTAAAAAATAACTCACTTTTCGCTGTAACTATTGATATAGCCAAATTTTCATGAATTATGACTAATTTTTTCAAAACAATATCGTGAAACTTGAACGAATTTTAACAAAAGAAATGAAAAAAGCGATACTATGTTATATTTATACGCAGCATGCCTTTCCTTCAACCGTTTTTCTATTATTTCACACTACCATAATAAATGAAAGAATAGAAATAGAAGCACAGACAATAAATGAAATAATAGAATAGCCATGATCAATAATATGTCATATTGGTTTTAATATTTATTATTATACTCTTGTAACTGTTTTTAAATGCAATATTTATATTTCTATCACGAAGATTTGTCGAAAAAAGAAAATGAAATAATAGAATAGCCATGATCAATAATATGTCATATTGGTTTTAATATTTATTATTATACTCTTGTAACTGTTTTTAAATGCAATATTTATATTTCTATCACGAAGATTTGTCGAAAAAAGAATTAACATTTAACAAATTATATTTGTGAAAAGCGACGAATTATTTGCGTGACCTTGTCATTTGATTTTTTCATATTCAATATAACGGATATGAGAATTAAAAAAAATTATTTTTATTTTACTTAATTCATTAACATTTAACAAATTATATTTGTGAAAAGCGACGAATTATTTGCGTGACCTTGTCATTTGATTTTTTCATATTCAATATAACGGATATGAGAATTAAAAAAAATTATTTTTATTTTACTTAATTCAAATATGAAATAAGTATTTTCTTGAAAATAAAAAATATGGATTAAGTTATTTTTGATATCATTTAAATATTATTATGATATTATTTAATTCTATTTAAATTTTATTTAAATAAAAATTATACTTTTAATTGTTGTATATTACTTATTATTTAAATAAAAATTTGCCCAAATGATTCGAATAATTCGTGGTAGTTGATAAATTATGATATTATTTAATTCTATTTAAATTTTATTTAAATAAAAATTATACTTTTAATTGTTGTATATTACTTATTATTTAAATAAAAATTTGCCCAAATGATTCGAATAATTCGTGGTAGTTGATACTTTGGGTCGAATCTGATAATTTTGATTCGGGTAGATTCAGAAACATACGAAAAATCTTCTAACTCACCTGTTTCGCTAATTTAACTATTTCATCGAGTCGACGAACAGAATAGTAACAGAAATGTGACAACCATGTGAGACTTTTAGGTCTTGGCAACTATCCTTTCGTCAGAAAATCCGAAACTCTCCTATGTCTTTTAACTCGCTTTTCTTCTGTCATTACGCATAACCAAGGCATTTGGGTGAAAGTGAAAACTGATTATTCCCTCACTGATTTCGGTAATTTTTGAATGTATTGTGAAGGTATTTTGAACAGTTTTTTTTTCTAGCGGGTATATTGTATTTTTATTAATAATTTATAATAATAAATGATTTTGGTCGTTGAAAATGCAACTCGGTGAATTCATCTTAACAAGTAACATTGTACTATAAAAAAAGAGGTATGTGTATAGTAAAAAAATTGGACTTCGAAATTTTGAAACGGATAATTTGCAAAAAATAATTTACAATATGCTTTTTTATTCCAAACAATATTTGTAAAAATTTATCGTATGTAACAATCATCTGTCAATTTCTTGTACCTCTATTGGATTTGCAAGAAGTTATGAATGAAAAGATTCTTCTGTAGTATCTGTCTCTTTGGTAGCATCTTTTTTAATTCTTTCTGCTTCTATTCATTAATTCATTCAGTAACTTCTTCGTCACAATTATTTTACATACTATTTTACGTATCGGATGGAGCAGTTTCTGATGAGAAAGTAACAGAATGCGTCAAGTTTTTTCAGCTATTCTTGTTTTAAGGACTGTATTTCAGGAATTGAATATATTTGCAGCACTTATAATAGTCCATGTTTCATTTACTAAATCTATACAATCTTGTCATGACTGTCCTTAACAAAGTGTAAAAAATATATATTTTTTTAAAGACCGGTCATTTTGACTGGTCATCCTTTTCCTTCCCTTCCCTTTTCTTTACTCTTATTATACTTCCTTGTTCTGATTGTTATTTTCACTTTTCTTTTTCAAATTTCACTCAACTCTCACAGACCCATAACATTATATTATCAACATTTGTTGACAAATTGTCATCTTGTTAACAGATTAATAAGCTCTCTCTTATTAATACTGTTTCTTCTTTCCTTTCGAATATGTTCATTTTCAGAAGGCACCTTTTTTCTTTTTTTATTTAACCTAACCTAAGCAAAGGACTAAATACTGGGTGGTAGTTTCAGGTATTCCACAGGATTGTACTTATTTATCGTTACGCTGACCACGCAACTCTCAGCACGATCTCTTCCACCTTAGCTTGTTGATGTTTGACCACTTATTCTGTTGACCACATCCGGTATCAATGGACGAAAATCTATATCCGTACAATCTTAGGAAGCTCCACGTGGAGATTTGGTGAGTGGATTCTTTGAGAAAGTCTCTAACTTTGCCAAAGAAACTCCACCTATCGATATTTATCAAGTACTATCCAATGATGAATACCTAGCAAATACCTAGTGTTAAGGCAGAAGGTAGATGTAGGGATCCGTCTTTTTGGCTTTGGCTTCACAGCCAACAAACATTATAAAAAACGTTATATAAAGGACGCATCCCGGGAAGTACGGTTAGGCCCATAAGGCAATTATAAATATTGCTTTATGGGACTGACCTCGCCCGGCACTACTTCTTTGTCCATGAATTACCTTCCCGAACACGTGATCGGGAAGGACACAAGGAAATCGGCTCTATAAAAGGCTGACATAGTTTTCGCCAAGGCAGTGAGTTCAATGAGTTGGGAGAGTTCAGCTCAAGCAGTTCATCAGGGCACATCACACACAGTGAACGCGCTTTTTGTGACAACCATCTTGCCATCATCAAGTTTCATCACTCTCGCTGTACAACACGACAGTAGTTGGTGTACACTACCACGATGAGATTCATTAGGGAATCGCACATCATAGGCCATCAGGCTTATCAAACAAGGAATCAGGCAAGAGACATCGCATTCATTCATTTCCCACACCAATGGGTGGTCCTTCAAGCCCAAGGCATATACGCAGAGAAACAGAATCGGCAACAGCCTTAAAACTGTCCTTAACACCTAGCAAATACGTAGATCCTAAAGATCCTACGATTTTATCGTAGTTTTAAAGCTGCTCGGAAGATGTTCTAAAATAGTTCTCCCAAGATATTCAATTCCAACCATAATAACTATTACCAGTATTTTGACACGTTGGCGTGGTAATTCTAATAATAAGGCGATTCGTTCGATTAGGAATTAGCTATTTAAGACTAAAATCTGAAACTATGCACACAAATTACGTTCGTCCCTTGCAGATTTTGATGGCGATAGACAATAGCATTTCTAATCGTATGTTTAATACTAATTATAATATTCGGGTGATTTTCCATAATTTTAATTATTAAAATTATGTGTACGAAATAATTTATCATTCTACTTTTATATAAGGACGGCTTATTTATTTTTAGTCTTAACGTCTATCATGGCTGTTGTGACGTGAGTTTAGTTTATTATTTTCTTTCCTGGCTGCTGACCCGCGTGCCTGTTATGTTTGTTGTCATCTAAAAACGGTTGGGCATCGATCATTGTACCGATTAATAATTTCATCGTTTTTAAAAGAATGGCATTAGAGGAATCAAACAACTCACGATTCAAAGTGATTGGCCCACATTCGGCATTATAAAACAGACTTTTTTATAAAACAGACCCATTATCAGTGCGTTGTTACATACAATCACTGCGTAGTCAATGCGTCGTTACATGTAATCACTCTGTACTTAGTGCGTAGTTCGCAATACTTAACAATACGTCAGTGTGTATCACTGAGTATTCAAATACAACTCAAGAGTTATTAACTCAAGAATACATCGTTAATTCAAAAATCCAACACTTATAAAATATACAGTCCACTCATAGCGATCATCTATCCAGTCCACTCATCCGGTCATCTATCGGAATTGTAACATACTCTCATATTTTATTACACACTTGCTATCTACCTCAACTGTAAGCGCGCGAATCATATTGCCTGACATATCGTACCGTTACACTAAATGTGGATAAATTCACATATGTCACTAGTTGTTGGCTCGTTTTTTGCTTCTTATGCAAGGGAAAAAAAAATCTTGTACATAAACAACAGTATAGTGTTTTACGCAATCGTGATTTGAACGCAAACAATTGCTGCAAAGACCGATTTTTTTAACCAGCTCTAATCTGTTTTCAATATTCATATTCGTGACAATATAATATGGTCGCCTTTGTACCATTACAAGTTGGAGTGATGACTGGAGTGATGAGTGACGACTACGCGAGAGTAGAGTATTTTGAGTTCTTTGGGCTTCGTATACGACCTTAATTGTTCAGCGGCTGGTTTACCTGATGCCTTATAGTTTTTAAAAATCTAGAAGTTCGGAGTATTTCGTTAATTAATCTTTTCTTTCCACTTGTTCAATTTTGAAGTTATCTTCAAATAGTAGTCATTGCCTTCAAGAAAAATTGCCTTTATTTAGAGCTTAATTGCCGTAAAAATCGTTACAAAATTGGCTTAAAGTTAATGTTGTTTATTCCTTTATTTATAGTAAAATGACTTTCAAATAGTAGTCTTAAAATCATCTAAACATATTCCATACTACGATAAATAAAAAAAACTTAACTGTTTAAAAAAACGGAAATGATCTTGAATTTCTGAAACCCCTTCACCTATAAAAAAATGTTTATCATAATAAAAATACTTATCATATTATGGTCTCCTCTGTACTGAAAAACTTTTGTTAACAAAATTTTTTTATATTTTTATAAATAATGAAGATATTCAATATCAGAGTTATTATCGTGTACATAACATTTGTTAGAAAATCGCAGGAACTAGTATATGGTAATATATTTTTATGGTAATTTATTTCTAAAGCTTTTATTATTAATATGTATACAAGTGTTATTATTAAATGAATATTATATTTTTGTATTGACTTTTGTATTGTATTATGTCTTGATTTCTTCTTAATTTTAAACCAAGTTAAATAATTAATGATTATCTTTTCTTTTTTATGTATGTTACAGCCGAAGAGACATATAAGAATATTACCGAAGAACATGTAATGCGCGTTTTCCGAGATGTAACCGAAGAAACTTTTTCTTCAGTTGTTGCTGAAATAAAATGTTTAATAGAACGCCGAATAAATACAGTAAATAAATAAATATCCACAAAATTTAAATTTAATATTAAAAATAAAAGTTGTATATAATATGTATCAAAATCAATAAATAAATAAAGTTAAAAACATAAAATGTAAATCTAATTATTAAACTGCGGATTTTTATGCAGATTATAGAAACTGAACTGAGATTTCTTTCACTTACTAAATATTGTAACGAGTATTATACTTTGGATATCTTTATTCTATGCATTTAAAATTTTCCATAGATGCATAAAAATCTGCACAAATGATGACTGCATTTTTGTTGTCATAACATTATCATATTGAATTTTTCCTATCGCAATGATTCTATCTTCCTGATCAGATCGGTTGTCCTCTTCTAATAATAATCTTTCTATCTCATTTTAGCAAAAGATACAAGGTAAACTTGTTAATTGTAAACTTATTTAATTTGTGGAATTTCTTCTAAATGTCTTGTCAGAATAGATTATCTTTGGTTTAACGGAAGATTGGCCTATTGCGAGGTTTTATTATTCCATATTTACTGAAGATATAACTTATCACGACTAGAAATATCGCTAACTTCTCGAGTAGAATGTAAACATCCAGTCTTCAAGAGTTTTTTTGAAACTGAATTTAAGAAACTCTGTGAAAGATTGGAGACGAAAATTTATAAGAATCTCGAAATATTTCACGCCATCTGTTAACGCCATTCGATGATCTCGAGTGACGGTTTTTCTATGTATGTATAATTTGTTAACCGACAAATGACAGGTTAGAATTTCTTGATGTAAAAAAATTGTATTATCGTGCATTTATCGCGGATAAGATTCGTCCTCCTTTTTATATTGAAAAGAAGTGCTAACGTTTATCGCGCTCCTCCAAAGCCATTCTGTCGGGAGCGTTTACTATTGTCATCTTGGCCGCTGACTCGAGAATTTGTTTATTTTTATGAGTTCAAAGTAGATTCCAGCATCGATCTCTTGATCGACGCGTAACTTCCACGCATCGTATTAGGGCAGTAAATTACCTGCCCAGTTTAAATGTGATTGGATATCACTTAGACAATGCATATAAAATAGATTCGCGGGCAACGAAATGGGAGAAGCTAGTCGTAGCGTTAGTAAGAACTTTAGTCACATCGCAGTAAGTGTCAGTTATTAGTGATCGTTATACAAGCCATCAGATTGATGAGAAAAATAAATTTAATTAATTCAATAAATAAATTAATTCAATAAATTTAATTCATCAGATTGATGAGAAAAATAAATTTAATTAATTAATCAATACAAAATAAATTTAATTATTCAAATAAAGGGATTCATTTCTTTTCCCATGGCAGAGAGTGGTCTTTCGAGAGCTTTCGATAATTTATTTATTAGATAAATAAATTATCTATTATAAGTTATTTATTATAATTAACCTCTATTAACCGAATTTCTTTGGAAGGTGTCATTTCCGAAATTAAAGAAAGGCAGGTCCAACAACCTAATTTTTAGAAACCTAAAAGAATCCATCAGCTCTAGTGAATTAGATCATTCATGTCTTACCTTCTCTAATCAGTCTATTGTTGATACCTTGAATAAAGTCGTACAATTATGATAAATAATCAAAATCACGAGACTCGGTAAGAAAATGCTTAATAGATTGTTGAAAATGAATCTTCCTTCATCTATTTTTACCTTGGAATTGTTGAAGAGAAAAAATAATTATAAATAACCCAACAAAAAATATATCTTTGGGATCTCAGGAATTAACTTACTTCGGCCATTGCTTATCCAGCTCTTATCATCCGCTACTAGAACAACAATATTACGAGCCACTGCCAGATTTAGAAAAAGCAGCGACAATTGTGTGTTTATTACTAGAACATAAGAAATTTTCGAATCAAAATTGACGAATTATCGTTCTTTTATTATTATTGTCTTGTTAAAAGTATGATATTATTATATTATGATATTGGACATATGTTGATATTGAATGCTGAAATCGTGTTTAATGGCTATTCTGTTTATAGATATGATAGAAACCCAATAACGAGTTCTTTCTCGAAAGAGAAAGAGGTGTTAATTGTAAAAATAATTCAAAATATTCTTTACTACAATCTTCTATAAATGTGAAACAATTTTTTGTTAAAATACAATTCAGTGGTAAAACCTTAGTTAGGTCGTATACACATTCTCTTTAATTCCCCACCCTCTCTCTATCATAATCATTACATTAGCTTAGAAAATACAAATAAATAATATAGATAGCAATAATACAGATACATACTTTACTTGTATTAGCTAATTTTTTGATCTCTGCTAATTATTTCTTACTTCTTGATTCTTATCATGCTGTGTTCACTTTTCCACTAATTGACTTTAATAATTAGAATTTGGTATTAACTGTTTTTCCCTTTGGGAAATGGATGAATTTCAATAAGGTTGCTTACCCTAATATACTTACTTACTAAGTTACTTAAATGGAATTAATTGGGACACAAATATTACTGACCTTCTTCTCAATTGATATTTTTAATAATATAACTATTATATTTATGTATATTTAAGTTGACATATCCGAATTAATTTTTCACTGTACTTAAAAAATTAACTTTTGAAAAAAAAACATGCCTATTGAGCGTGGAAATGATCTAATAAATATGTTAATTATTTAAATTTTTCTCATATTTATGCTCAATATAAACGCCTACCTAAATTTAACTACTCTACTTTTATCCACAATACTATTTATCATCAAATTCGAAATCTTTCAGGAAGTTTGAAAATCTTTTAGAGCTGATAGTCCGATCTCTAGATGTATGTTCTGGAACAATAAGGAACTTGATTTCGACCTAGATATCGCAGACTCCTTTGCATCATTCTTTGAACCCGTCTATTTCCTATTTTGCTTCTCGTCTGAATTTCAGTTGCTCTGATTCCAGTGTGTTCCACCTTATGAATCTAGAGTTTTGTATTAACGATGCCCTTCAAACTCATTAATCTAGATAAAAATCTAGGGGGTGATGTTTCCACCTATTTTTATTAAAGAATGCAACTTCATTTTGTTCCGCTCGTTTCATTGTTAATAAATCAATCACTACGGATATTTTTCCATCTAAATGAAAAATCACGCTTATATTCGAATTCGGTGATGAAATGGATATCACGAATTACAGACTAATTTCTATATTGAATCCCTTGAAATTGCGAAGTTAAGTATATGAATGACTTATTGCAGATATATTAAAGCCTCAAATTTTGGAATTACATATATAACTATCAACATAGCTTTATGCCAGGAAGATTAACCATGGCGTTCTTTTAACATTTACATTCCACATACTGTAACATGTAACATGATAACAAACAGCAAATAAATGAGAGAATGGTATGATGTATATAGTACGATATACAATAAAGTTTGAAAGATTTGCGAAAAAGAAAAGGAAAAAAAGAAGACGGAGGTTGCGAAGTGACATGACGTTCGACATGTTACCGACCGCGGAAGCAAACGAATATTCTTTTCAATTCACTATGATTTTCTTTGATGTTGCATCTGATATCTTGTTAATAAATAAATTACAATATTCTTAAGTAGTATTCAAATATCTCATCTTATATTTGAGGGCTCGTCCGTGATTAAAGATATTTGGATAGAGGAGCGACAAAACTGTTTCAATTCTCTGTACCGCGTAGTGATCAAAAGTGAAAATGATTAAAGTATGTAACTAAGCGATTAAAACGAGTAAAGTGAATAGCTAAGTGGTCACCGTGATATTGAGTGATTTGGACTATTGAACAAATAAAAAGGACAGAAAAAGAAACAATACGTATAAATGAAGAGACTCAAGTAAAAGGAAATACAAGTAAATGCATGAAGATTAATGCAAGCGGCAGAGAAAGTAGTAACGTAAATAAAATAATAATTGAGACGAGAAACATGACAAAAGCTGACAAAATAAAAATACAAGAGCCACACACAAAATTGAAGAAGATTAATTAAAAGAAAGAGTGCAAAATTAAGAGAAAGATTAAAACATTATATAAAAATGAAAATAAAAAAGAAGACTAAGAAAATTACGAAAATTCGAAGAGTACAGAAAAGAACGTGAAAAATCTGAGCAAAAATTAAAAGGAAAGAAATATCGACGTCGCGAAACAGAAAGGAAAAATTCAAATACAGTTCATTCACCATTAAGAATAGTGTAGTTCGATGTATCAAGTGTTATGGATTCAAGGCGTTGAATGTTGAGGCAAATAGCAACCGTGCTAATGAAATGTAGAGAAATAACGTAACGATTCCGATGAGATCGGAGATCACAAGTAATGGCTGTTTGACTTTTGTGATTGCAAAGATCACAGTGAGTCTTTACTGTAATGTTTTACTGTAACGCTCTGCGACTTTAAAACTCTTTGTGACTCTGTAATCCTCTTCCCGGCAACGCTGGAGTTTTTATAGTAATAAGTTGACTAGCGAGTTCTAGCTAATCACTTTAAAATATGGGTAGGTACTGATATAGGTATAATTACAACTAAATAATGTTGTAATTAAAATGTTAATCGAACGATCGATGCCAATTCCTAGAGGACACTGATTGTAAGCATAACAGGCCCGTGTCATACGCCTTATGCGTCATATGCCCCATGTGTCATATGCGTTCAGAAGTCATCCTACTATTTTCAAAAATGTGATAATAATTCATATAAATACAGTTTGAAAAAATAAAGAAAACAGTCAGTTTGTGAAATCTTCAACTCGCGTCTTTATTCTGTCCAACCTCATCGTACATTTGTTTTTCTTGAACTCAACCGGACTCCCACCATGACACCCGCGTATCAGCGACTGGGAATAATAATAAGTCATAGAGCATCGCGAATAGAATTTCTTGTCAGTATGAAAAAGCGGGCGAGCCATTGCCTTTGATCACGAATATTTAAAATAAGCTAATAAATTTCTTCATGCTGATGAGAAACCTAAACCGTCTTTCGTCTAGAAGATTCCAGAAATCTATGTGTATATAGTTCGAGCGTATTGCAATCGCACGGGTGTTTTACAGGAGACGATGACCGGTATAAAAGATGGATTCTAGATTTTGAAGATTTTGTAAAAATTGTTATTACAATATAATGATCTACAAAAGTTGATATATAGCGGAGCAAACGTTCTACCATGACATGAATTAAAGGAAAAATCAATAGAAGAATTTAAGGAGTAAACAAATAACATTATAGTGCATTCTTACTTCTATTATCGAAGAATATTAACACATGAAACAGAACGATAATATGCAATACAAGAAATAGCAAGTAAACA
Source organism: Lepidotrigona ventralis hoosana (assembly GCA_002806875.1). NCBI lineage: Eukaryota > Metazoa > Arthropoda > Insecta > Hymenoptera > Apidae > Lepidotrigona > Lepidotrigona ventralis. The sequence goes on from NIPQ01091824.1 coordinate 24,124, forward strand.
TGAAAGAGAATATACTGATAGAATACATTATTAATGGAATATGGGATAAAGAATTAAACAATAAATCGAGTCTACATTAGTTGCATAATCTCCAAGAATTAAAAAAAACTTAGAAATATATGATAAAATAAGAGAAAAGTAGGAAGAGTTTTCAAAACAACAAAGAGGAAATACATAAAAGCAGATGCACTACAATAAAAAGAATAGAAAAACCGTGTTGCAAAGTACGCGGATTGCCAGAGCATAACGCAGCAAAATGTTCAAATAAAAGCAAAGGACCAAAACGTTCAAAAGGATCAGATATAACAATTACAGACATGTTGTTAGCCGGTATGAAACTATGAATAAGAAGAGCAACGCCACATCTACAATTATATTACACATAAGACGACGTTTCTGATCAAAGTGAATGATGTAACACTGATTGATTCTGGAAAATTTTTTAATTTAAAAAAGTAAGCATGAAGAATCTGATGCTAGCGATGAGAATAGTAAGTATAGCGGGAGCTGATAACGCACTAACAAAGGGAAACATTTGATGCCGATCAGAGATGAAATGTTGAATAAATAGATCTAATATGCAATGTATTTTTTTATGTCATTATTGACCGAACATTAACACGTTAATTACAAAGCCGGTCTCTAGGCCGGTTGACTTTTGAGTTTAAGCAAATTAAGTTTAAAGTTTAAGCAAATGTCGATCGTCAAACGTCATAAACTGCAATAGAAATTGCAAATCATTATAGAACTCACGAAATCTGAGTGAAATCTTCAATAGTAGTCAAGGGAATAGTAGTAGGTTTTCTTGAGTTTTTTTTTATTTGAAGTTGTTTGATTTTTTAGAAAGTAATCTTCTCTGTGTATTTTTATTGTATTCATCTTAAAAATTAGCGATACACTTCTATCAATTGTTATAGTTCTTTTCAATTAATGTTGTGTGTGACTGTCTTCATCGAAGTAACGTAACGTTCGTAAATTACCTAAAATGTTTCTATCGAGATTGTGGGGGCACACATTACCCCACAAAGGATTTATACTTTCCGCGATTAATTGTATATTTGATCAATTTGTAATACAAATAATAACAATTTATAATCAAAAATAATACCCAAAAAGTGAGCCAATTCTCTCGATTTAATAATAAAGATCTCAGTTCTTATCTCAGTTCTGTCTGCAGTTTTACGAGTAAGTTAAAGGTCAGTATTGAAAACATTTTTGCCAATAGAATTGATTGTTTTTTTAAGGAGTTTCAAACTCTTTCTAAAATGAAAATTTAATGTAAATAGCAATTTCTAGCAACTTCAATCTATTAATTGAGAGATAGAGATTATTTTCAGCAATTTGCGAGGTATAGAGGATGTATAGCAGAGGCTTAAGATTCTGCCTTGCAGAACACTTTTGAAAACATATCTGGGTTTATCTAGGATTAATATTAGGTAAGAATATAATTCTTACCTAAATGAGAAACTCTAAAAATTTTAAGGTTTTGAAAAAATAACTAAGAGAGGCGAGTTTAGTCAGTATAATTACATTATCAAACGCCTTAGAACGGTCTAGAAATGCCAGAACTTATTGACAGTTCCTGAAAGTTTCATCTACCTTAAGAGTCAGATTGGCCAAATTGTCAGTACATGATTTATCTTTTCTAAAGCCGTGCTGACTGTCTGGGAGTAAGTTCAACCCAATAAACTTTCAGCCCAATATTGAAGTCGATTTTTGATAATAGTCTCAAATAGTTGACAGATGCACGAAGTACGAGATTGAAAATTTAGGCCATCAGACTTCTTTATAAAGTGGACAAAAGAATTTTTTCAGCTGTAAGGATAGTCATTGTTATCAGACATGTATATGTAATTGAAAATACCTAGTAAGAGAAATTTGTATTTTGTAAGTAGTTTTTTTAAAAATATCAAAATCAATTCTATTTCAATTCTATTTCCATATCTGAAGCTGATTTGATATAAAATCTTGGAAAAGTGCAGTTTCGAAAAAGCTAAAACACTTAGGGAGTTTGTTTAGACCCATGGAGGACTTATTTTGTATAAGATTTCACCAAATCATTAGATTGCAGGTTTTTGTGAGAAGCAAAAAGAAGTAATTCTGACCCTAGAAATAACTTTCACTTATTTTTAAAGATTTTGCATTTATTTTTTATAAACGTACTTTGGATCAAAGCTAACAATTAATACTTTCAACGAATTTTCTGAGGAATCTTTTTTCTTTTCTTTTTTAAGTTTTGTAGTAAAAGCCAACATTTTTTTATAACTAATGGTTATATAATGGTATATTTTATAACTAATGGTATAATTTTTTTATAACCATTTTTTGAAGGGGGCGCAATCTTTTGATCTTATCGCATTTAGAGTTCAGGAAACTGGATTTTTTTTATTTTTTCCAAAATAAGTAATAAATTTCTTTTAAATAAATTAAATTTAAAATTATATTTAAAATTAAATTTATTTTTAGGAATTTAGATTTAATTGTGTCAGTGATAATATTAATAAAAATTCGTGACTGAAATTTGCGATTGGAAGATAAAGCATCATAATTATTAAAGAAAAAATCTGTATAGTAGTTCTGAGTGTTGTGTAGTAATTCATAGAGAATATGAGAAAATTTTGGTGAGTCAGTATAATTTTCGATTTAAACTTGGAAGACTTTTTCTCTAAAATAATTTTTACCTACTTTAATATTAAAATAAATAGGAAAGTGATCAGAACCTCAGGTCATAAATATTCAATTATCACATTATCATTTGTTATAAATATTCAAAGTAGAGAATAAAAGATCTATATTGGATTTTTTTGTACGTTAATATATGTATAAGAATTATCCAGTAGAATATCAGTGGTTTCAAAAGCAATATGAAATCTTTTACCATTGTTATCTGTGTATTTACAGTTCAATATTTTGAACAATTGGATCCCATTGATCTTGTGTGAGAGTGAGATTTGGAGCTCTATAACAAACAAATATATCAAGTTCTGACTTTATATTATTTAAACAAAGGCCGCATAGTCCGATTGGGATGTCAGGATAATTGATGTTAGTAATTTGTCTGAAAACCACAGTTTTACGAAGAATCAGAATTTCACCACCTTTGAGTGGGTTGTGTCCTTCCTAACCTCTATGAATCTTGGAAAATTAAAGTTGTCCTTGTGAGTGAGCCACATTTCAACGAAAATAAGAATGTTAAAATTGACTAATTGTAAGACAGACTGAATTTCCAAATGCTTAGAACGAAAACTTTTTGAGTTCCAAAAGAAAACATGTAGCGTTGTAGAAGTTGTAGCCATGAATAAATATAATTTAATTAGAATTATCACTCATAATTTCTTCTGGATAGGAAATATTAAAATGTCTAACAATTCTTGAGATAAGACTTTTTATTTTATATAAAGTGACCCTTTAAAAAGAAGAAAGCATCTTTATTAGTGCTGGTATATCCCTTGTGTATGTTCACAAACACCGCCTCCAAGATTGAGATTTTTATGTCTTTCTAGTAGGAACTTTGAAAATTCACTAAATTTTGAGTGGAATGCAAGATTAGTAGTCCTTAACATTTTTTTTTAGCGAAGTCTCTATCCATTTTACATTTTTTGATTTTCTTAAAGTGGGAATAACTACTTTTACATCTTTGACATCATTTAAATCATTAAGAAAGTTGATGAAAGAATTGGAGTTGCTCTTACTGGAGCAGTAAGCTAACTGTTGATGCATCTATGAAGGGATTTTGTGATATTTTCATCTTGCACTTTATATATCCGGGGTAACGATGTAACAGAAGTCTAAGATGGAGATAAAGCAGGAAAAGATTTGTTTAGCTTTGACGACTGGATCAGTAAGTATTTCATTATAAGAGATGAGGTTGTGTGAAAGCGGTAGCTGGACGTTCAAATTTTTGTAGAATTTAGCCATATGATTCTTTTCCTTGCATAAAAAGTAGACTACTTTTTCTGCAGATAAATATGTCCAGTAAGATGTATTGTCATAGTTTATTTGAATGGATTCAGATTTGAATGTCTTCAGGTTAAATATACATCTGACAATGCAAGTTCAAAATGTATATGATCCAAAATCATTTAGACCTGCTCCAATCTGGGAGACGGTAATGCCTAAGTGATATGTCTAATATCCGTTTAGCAAGCTCATCAAGAATAAAAGAGTGCGGAATTATAGGATACACATTGGAGAGTATTATACGTTTGGATTTAGAAGTCGAATTTCTAAAGAGTGAGATTTGATGATTTACCTTCGTATGATTATCAGTTAACCTGTCAGCCGTGTGCTTACTGTCCAGATAAAAACAAACACGGCCATGAGAAATGGATATGAATCTGACATCGCGCCGATAAGTTTGCCAATTTCAACAATGTATTTTTGATTCGAAGCACTTTTGATGGAGTTTAATATGATTGCTTATTGTGTACGAAATTATAATTGCTGAGTAGCTTGAGACTTTAGAAGAAACATAAGAGAATCCGTGGATTTAAGTTATGTACGAAGTTAAGTATCTCCATAGTCAGAAATAATATAATTTAAAATAGAACAAATAGAATAGTAAATTGGAGTAGATTAGATCAGGAGCAAATCCTACTCCAAACAAGGTATAAAGAAAAAGAAACAAAGAAACAGAAAATCGGGACAACGAGGGCAACGAGGGCATCCCTGGGCGCGCCTAGGAATTTCACTGCTGCCACGAAAGCCCCTCGGAAGCACGTCACTCCGCCGAAAAAAAGTAAGTCCTCCCCGGACCGATTACTTCGCCGAGATCTGTTTCCAGCCGGTTCACGGAGAAACAAACATATTTCGGGCACCGAACTTCACCACGGGGTGCTCGAGCTTCACTGGTTGCTGGGGCATCTCCAAGGACACCAGCAACAATGACGACCCTCCACTGGCGTCTCCGAGATCTTTCACCAGTCGGCTCGCCTCGCCGACGACGACGTTTGCCGAGGCCATGAATGGAGTGGCACCCTCTACCTGTCGCTTCACCGTGTTCCACAATGGCCGTCGCTCTCACGATGGACACCCTCAACACTTTGACGGGGTATCTCCTTTGCTGCCGTCGTTCCACTAAGCTTCGGGTTAGTCCCGGTGAAGATGCTCTGCTTTTCTCCAGTCACCATCCTCGGAGGCGCATTGTCGCTGACAATTGCCGCTGACAACACTACCGAGCGCCCGGACGCCACTTTTGTTGCGACTGTCTGGGACACCCCTCCAAACCATCGAGGAGGTTCCTGCGGCGCCAGCCAGCCCGGTGCAACCCTTGTCGACGAAGGGCCTATCGCTTTCAGGAGGAACCCCGCAGACTCAGCCCCGTTGGAGAGCAGGAAGATGACTGGTCCGTCATCCAGAATCGACGCCAGAAGGCCGACCATCAGCCAAAGCAGCAGTATCAACAGCAACAACAACAGCAGCAGCGACAAGCGCAACAGCGGCGAGTACGATAGCTGCAGCAACAGCGTTTACGACCCCCCAGGCGACCGCGCTCCGATGCGGGAAGAGCCGGCCGTAACTCGCGGAATATTTTATCTCCTCTAAATGCAAGAGCGTGCGTACCGTGTGTAAATAATGCACTGACTTCTGCACGCCCAGTGTGCGCTCGAGGGTGCATTTGCAGATGCTCGTGCGCAGCATCGGCTGCAGTTGACGACGGAAGAGTAGCCCGGAGACAGCCGCGCGTAGCCCCGTCCCGCCTTCTGATAACAACAATAGGGTCCAGGAACAGTGAAATTTCTTTTGATTTAACGTGCATGAAGCATGAAGGTCTAACACATACGGCCCCCATGGGCGCGGAATCGAGATATGCCTGATCAGCGCATCCCTGCGTACACAGGAACTACCAATTAGCTCCAGATTGGAAGCTCTAGGAACAGCAATGGTCGGGTCAGGATCTTTCTAGCATCTTTACCGGCTCTGCAGGCCGACTCCCGAGCTGTAGATGCAGTTCCTCCGTCGAGACATTCGCCGCACCTTAGCCCTGATTCGAGCTCCACCATCTACGCCCGAGAGTCCAAAACAATTGGTCGACGACGGAGGGGAAACCCCACTCATGGGCTTATAATATTAACCCCGTCGGTACCAGTGACTGGGCCTTACTGGTCGTATCCTTTGCAGGTCACAACTTCGGGCTAGCAAAAAGACAAGGTATCCCACCTGCAGACCTCAGGATACATCCATTCATACCCTCCGCACTGCATCCAGTCTTCTCTTGTAGGCATGCACGGTATACGGGCAGAAGCATTCGTACGCTTCCTCTAAAACACTGCTTACATCCACATTCCCGTCCTCATTCATTCTAACACCACATGCACTTAGATTCAACGCTATGATTAGATCTAACACATGCTTCCAATCTTCGCTCTTCGAAGCACACCTCTTATTTCACCCTCTCAGGACTCAGGGTTCGATCGCGGTTTGTCGAGTAATTTCGGCAAAACCACGACTATATATATATATATATATATATATATATATATATATATATATATATATATATATATATATATATATATATATATATATATATATATANATATATATATATATATATATTGTCGAGTAATTTCGGCAAAACCACGACACTCGCTTTTTTTTCACTTTGCAGAGAAACAACCGTTCCTCAGGCATGCTTCATGAAAACTCACCAGCCATCCCGGGACCGCGCTCCAAACTGCTCGCAACATCTCAGCAGTAAGACCATTTAAGCCGGGTGCCTTTCGCAGCTTCGCCCTCGAAATCGCAGCCCTTACTTCCTCCACTGATGCACCCACCAGCTCATCTCCTAGGGCCATAGACTGAGAGATGGCTACTAGTCGCGTTACCTCAGCGTTCGGTTAGGGATTTTTTATAGAAGTTATGTCATCCTCGCAGAACCAGTCAATTAAGGTAAGTCCCCCGCTCCTGCGAAACATGACCACTGGTTATTTAAGGTATGCTACGTGCTAGGGTACCGCGAAATCGCAAACCCCGTGCTGCAACCGACTGTGTTTGCGTACAGCCGCCCGCAGCTCTTGGGGGAAGATCCAGGACACAAGGAGAACGAACGAAAGAGTCCCGCAACAGCCTGAAGGTGTACGCAGACGCTGAGCCAAAGTTGTGACTGGAGCGAGTACCATGCCGGTGACCCCGTTGGGAGGTCGCACACGTCGAGAAGGATGGCTCGACCGGAGCAATGCCCCGGTTCTCAGATCAGCCGCGATGAATACATGAGGGAGACCCGAAGGATACAGAAGTTGTACCGGTTGGGCTAACCGGAAGCGCACGGTAGAGGAGATTCTTCACTCTCCTTTCTATGAAGTGCCTACGAAGACGATCCAAAGGCACTTTACAGAGACCTTCGCGCGGACGGAAGATGCAGGTCCCCTCCCTCCGCTCCGGGATACGATGGAACCGTCCACTGAGTCCAACGATGCTCTAGTCTCCCCTCTCTAGCGTTCCGTGATGCTCCGTTGTCTCAGGAGGATGAAGAAATCATCCATCAGAACCTGACGGGGTTACTTATGGAGACCACAAGCAGGCTAACCCGGATGCTGCGGTTTCAACCGCTGTTTACAACGCATGTTTTCGCCTGGGGCATATTCCTCGCGGATGGAAAAGAGTCTGATTGTGCTTCTGCACCAGAAGGGCTCTCAGAACGATTTGAGTAACTGGGGACCCATTGCGATGGGTGATGTCGTCGTCAAATTATTCGCCGCTGTGCTGGCCGATCGCCTGATGCGCTGGACGACAGCGAACAACTGTTTGTACGCTGCCCAGAAGGGTGCCTTGAGCATTCCTTCATGCTGCATTGCGTTATAGAGCGCACTCGTGATCTGAAGAAACAAGTAGTGATCGCTTGGCTGGACTTTGCCGACGCGTTCGGCTCTGTCTCCCATGCGGTCATTAGGTATGCTCTTGTTGACACCGTCATGCCCATAAGAGTCGTCGATATCGTGGAGAGCCTGTACGAAGGTTCAACGGTTCGCGTGCGAAGGGTACTCGGACCCTAACCCCATGCTGTCAGGGATGAGGCAGGGCTGTTCCTTAAGTCCGATATTGTTTGACCTGGTCATCGACCCAATACTCGGAAAAACCACGCGGTCTGGTGCCATGTTGACGTGTTCGGCGAGAGAGTCACGGTCCTTGCCTACGCGGATCACATCGCGTTGGTCGCCGAGGATCCCCGTACTATGGGACAACTTCTGGAAGCAGCTGAGAGTCTCTCGAGGTCGTTGCGACTCTCTTTTAACACCCGCAATTGTGCAACGTTGCATCTTACGGGACGAGGGATAGCCGATCCCGACGGCCTTCCAACTCTCGGGTGAGCACCCGCCCGTGTTAAACGAAGGGGACTCATACATCCATTTTGGAGTCCCCACGGAAGTCCGCGTCGAGCAAACTCCATACCGCGCAATCGGGGAGACGATCGCCGACCTCGAAGCTGTCAGCGCGTCTTTGCTCGCCTCCTGGCAGAAGATCGAGACCGGGGCGGCGTTCCTGTTGCCACGACTTGATTTCCTGCTAGGAAATCAAGGAGGGCAGGAGCCGTCCGGAAGTCGCCGTTAGTGGAGGCTGACCGGATTCTAAAGCGGACGGTGAAGGGATAGTTAAACCTCCCCCAACGTTCCAGGCAGAGGTGGTATTCATCCACCCCTTTGGGGTGGATGTGGGCTCTCTCTGTTGGCTGACTTTGCTGACGTTATTGTCGTGGCCTATGCTTTCAAACTGATGCATGCACTGGACACGGCGGTTGCATGAGTTGCGAAGTCGACGTTGGAAAACACCGTCCGCTCGAAAATCCGGCGTACACCAAACGAGGAAGATATCTAAGTATCTTCAGGCTCGCGCGAGAGAGAACTGTTGTTGCCATCCTCTAGTCGCGTGTTGTTCTGCTCGCGGGTAAGATCGGCCGCGCTGAAGTCCGCGCATCGGTTCTGGTTCCGTTGGCGCTGGGATTCTGCTCGATGCGAGCTTTCGCTGGAGTGCCAAGCACGCGGCGGCCGGAGAATGACCATATCTCCGGCTGCATAGCGGCAAGTCATTGGCCGTCTTAGGACTGCCATGGTTGAACACTACATGTCAACGCTTATCGCGAAGCCGGACTAAGGAGCGAGCAATCGCTTCATGCGGACGGGTTAGTACCTGTGCTTTGCCGACTGGCGCTTTGTGCATCGCGCGCGCCTTGTGCATCGACGTGCTCCCCTTAAATGGGGCGCGTAGATGGGGCGACGGTGACCGGAGATCCCAGTTCGAGATTTTGTCCCATGTGCTCTGCAACTTCCATGCGACCGCTCGGAAGTTGCGCCATAGCGCGATTGTCGAGTGGCTTGCCGCGGCAGTCAGAATTCTCGTAGTGGTCAGAGTATATTAGTGCGTTCCGGGCGTGGATCGAGACCTTGCGACTTTGCGTCCTGACATCGTTGTGACGCACGAGCCGTCAAGGACCGTCGTCATTATAGACGTGACCGCGCCATTCAAGAACAACCTCGAGGCGTTGAAAAGAGCGAGGCTAGAGAAAATTCAAAAACATCAGCCCCTCGCGGACGCGTTAGTGACAAGCGGTCACGTTGTCTATGTCGACGGCATCGTTGTACGACCGCCTATGTAAATAAACCCGCGCATTTCATCATGGTACGCAGCCCTGATGCGAAAATTAATAGTTTCGGTGAAGATCGCGTGGTCCCGGCAGAATGGTCAGTGTAGAATGAATGTAGAATAGTTTGAATGATCATATGTGAGCCCCGATCCAGACCGGAGGTGTGGGGTATATATTCGGGGACGTAGAAAAATACTGAATCGTATTTTTATAATAAAAAATTTATTCATTTTGATTAACGCGATGCGTAGACTGATATAAGAGCATCATATCGAAACAATATACTGATATAATGAATCAGGAATATTTTGAATTATCATTTGCAATCCCCGATCCGTACCGGAGAAGCATATTGTTTCGGGGAAAACAAATAACTTTGGGTCGTCGCAATACACTAAAAAATTGTGTTCATTGTGATCCCCGCGATATGTAGAATAATATAAAACCATCGGATCGAGATAATATATTGATAGAATGAATGTAGAATATTTTGAATATTCACATGAACGCACTGAACCGTACCGGAGAAGCGTATAATTGTGGGGACGATAAATAATATTAAATCATTGTTTCATGTTAAAATGTTTGTTCATTTTGGCACCCGCGAAGAGTAGAATAATATCAAACCATCGGATCGCGGTAATATATTGTTAGAATGGATGTAGAATGCTCTGTAGTATCATATGTGAAACCCGATTCGTACTGGAGGAGCGTATAATTTCGGGGACGATAAATAATACTTACTCGTAGTTTTACGTAGGATTATATAAGGCGTTCAGATCGATATAACATAATTTACAAGATGAATTTAGTGTATTTTGATTGATCATATGTAGGCCCCGAACCGTACCTGAGCAGGGTATCATGACGGGGACGATATATAATACTTAATTGTTGTTTTATATTAAAAACATGTTCATTGTGAACCTAGGGATGTGTAGAATAATATAAGACTGTAAGATCGAGGTAATAGTTGATACGGTCATATCAAGAATTTGAAATTAGCATTTATAAGATTCATTCCACGAACCTGAAATCCGTAATATTTGAGGATCCATAAATAACATTAGGGCATCACCATGTAATAAAGCATCACCATGAATTATGATCAGAGTGACCCCGCGATGCTGATTCGATGAATGTTGAGAATTTTCAAGGAGCAAATGTAATCCTCATTTCACAAGGATGAACACGGTAATATTTCGATAAATAATATTAAATAGTGTTTAAATATTATAAAAACTTTGATCATAGAGATCCTCGCGATGCGTAAAATAATATAAGATGATCAGATTGTTATGGTATATTGACAGAATGAATGCGGAAAATTTTTAATGGTCATACATAAACATCATTTTACGTACCAGAAATCCGAAACAACTTAGGAACTTAGAATAACTTAAAATGACATATTCTAAGAAAAGAATTGCGTTCATTGCAAATCTCGCAAGTATAATATATTATGCGTAGTATAATATAATAGCATAAAATCGACATGGTATATTGACAGAATGATTGCTGAAAAATTTGAATTGATATATGTAAACATCATTACACGTTGCAGTACTCCGCTGTAATCCAGGCGCGATAGTTAATATTAAATGATATATAAGAACAAAGAAATGGTGTTATTTATGAACCCCGTGATGCGTAGAATATTATTAGGCTTTGAAATCGATTCGGTATATTGACAGAATGTGGAGAATTATGAACGGACATATGTAAACCACTTTCCACGTATCGGAAATCTGTAATATTCTAAGCTCTTAAACTAATATTAGATGAAATTTACGAACATTAAAATGGTATTCATTGCGAAACTCTCAATGCGTTGTATAATGTGAGGCCATAAAATCGATTACGGTATATTGACAGAATGAATTGTGGAATATTTTGAATGGACATATGATAACCTCATACCAACGGAAATCCATAATAATTGAGACTCAATAAATAACATTACATGATATTTACATATAGAAAAATGAAGTTCATTATGAATCTCGCGTAGAACAATGTAAATCGATATAATATATTGACCAAATGAATGTGTTAAAATTATGTACGGTCAAATCTAAAACTCATTTCATGTACCGGAGCTCCGTAACATGAGAGCCTCTTTAAATAGCATTAAATGATATTTGCGAACAAAAAAATTGCGTTCATTGCGATTTCCGCAATGCGTAGAACAATGGAGGACAATGAAATCGATATGTTATAGAGATAGAATGGATGTAAACAATTTTTTATTTACATAAATAACATTCCATGCTACTGTACTCCGTAATACTTCAGGCCCGCTAGATAATATTAAATTATATTTATGTACAATGAAATGGTGGTCATTGCGATCCTCATGATGCGTAAAATATTATTAGGCCATAAAACTGATATGATATATTGACCGAATGAAAATGGGAAATCTGGAAAATTTTGAATGGTCATATGAAAACCTCATTCCACGTATGGGAAATCCGTAATATTTCAGGCTCGTTGAATAATATTAAATGATATTTACGAGCAAAAAATTAACATCCAATAGAAATCCCGCAATGCGTAGAATAATATTAGAGAATAAAATCGATATGTTATATTGACGGAATGAATGTTGTAAATTTTGAATTGACATATGTAAACAATATTCCACGTTGTTGTTTTCCGTAATATTTCTGGCTCGATATATAATATCAGATAATATTTATGAACAAAGTAATGGGCTTCATTGTGAACCCAGCGATGCGCAGAATAATAGTAGGACAATGGAATCGATATGATATATTGACAGAAGTTTTCATTTGTTATACGTAAGCGCCATAGTCATCCTAACCCCGCAGGCTTGATATATAACATTAGATCGTAGTTATATATTCAAAAAGGCAATCAAATATAAGACAATCAAATCGAGATCATATATTGATACCGTGAATGGAAAAATATTTGAAGGAGCATATATAAACCTCAATCCCCATAACGAAAATCCGTAATAGCTTAGGCTCTTTAAATAATATTAGATAATGTAAGATATACAAAAAAGTTGTGTTCATAGTACTCCTCACGTTGCGTAGAATAATATAAGACAATAAAATCGATATGTTACTGTGACAGAATGAATGTCGAAAGTTTCGTCTCATACGAAATCACCGTAACGCCCTGGTGCAACGTAATAATTCAGGCTTGATAAGTAACAATAGATCGTCGTTAGAAATTAATATAATTTGGTCATAATAATCCCCGCATGTCTAGAATAATATAATATCATCAGATAGAGAAAATAAATTGACACAGTAAATGCATGAAACATTGAAAAATCACATGTAAACCCCGTACCGGAACTGCATAATGTTTCAGGCTTGGTAAATAATATTAACAACAACATAAACGTTAAATCAACATATAACGACGATCTACCATTTTTCATCGTGAATATCTAGGAGAACCGGTGAGGTACGGGATTTACGTGTGACCAAAATTACCTACATTTATTCTGTCAATATATCATTCCGATTCTATGGTCTTATTTTATTCTACGCAACGAGTGGGAACGCAACGAGTAGGAACAGTATGAATACAATTTTTTTAATATAAGTATTTTCTAATAATATTTATCGATTCTGAGATATTACGTAATTCCGGCACGGTGTATGAAATTTACAAGTGCCCATTCAATGTTTCTTACATTCACCGTACCAATACAAAATCTCAATATGATTGACCTACTCATAATTCTTCGCAACGCGGGGATCACTATGAACAAAATTTTTTTATGTACAAATATCATCTATTAATATTTATCGAGCCTTAAATATTACGGTGTTCCTGTATGAGATTTGTATGTGCTCCTTCAAAGTTTCATATAGCGTATCAATGTGTTCTCTCGATCTGATCGACCTATTATTTCAACATATCGCTGGGATCATTACGAACACAATTTTTTAATATATAACGACGATATAATATTACCTGTATAGAAATAAGGACACGGTAATCCGTTGTGGTACAGGGTTTACGTAAATCATCTCATAATTTTCAATATTACTTCTCTCAATATATCATATCGATTTTATTGTATTGTATTATTATACGCAACGTAGGGATCACAATGAACACAATTCCTTTGCATACAGATATCGTCTAACATTTATGCAAAATATCATCTAGTACTATTTCGCATTTGTATAATAAAATAAGATCACATAATCGATATTATATATTGAATAAATGTAAAAAATTTTGAATATATACGTATAAACCTCATTCCACCTACCGTAACTTCGTAACATTTCATGCCTTATAAACGATAGCGAAACCTGTGGTGCGTTGATTAATATAAGACAGTCAGATCTATATAATATAATGTCAGAATGATTGTCGGAAATTTTGAAGTGTCAAATGTATAACTAAGTCCACGTATGGAAGTCCGTAAAATTTCAGCCAAGGTGAATAATAGGTAATTAGATGTTATTAATGTACATCAAATTTGGGTTCATTTTGAATCCGCGATGCGCAGAATAATAAAGGACAATCAGTTCGAGATAATATATGATGCGGTGAATGTCTGAAGATTTGAAGATGTGGAAAATTTTGAATGGCCACATATTAAGCTCATTCCACAAACCGGAACTCCGTAATATTTCATGCTTGATAAATAATATAAGATGCTATTTACGAACAAAAAATGGCGTCCATTCCGAGTACCGCAATTAGTAGTATAATATATGACATTAAAGTCGATATGATATATTATTAGGATGAATGTGGAATGTTTGAATTGACATATGTGAACATTCCACATTCCGTTGCTTTAATCCGTATTATTTCAGGCGCGATTGATTATATTAGACGACATTTATGTATAAAGTAATGGTTGTCATTGTGAACCCCGCTATGTGTAAAATATTTTTAGGCCATAATACATACATGATGTATTGGCAGAATGAATGTGGAAAATTTTTTCTGGTCATATGTATACCACATTCCACGTATTGGAAGTCCGCAATTATTCAGATTCAATAAATCACATTGGACGATATTTATGTTGTAAAAAATGTCGTTCATTACGCGATGCGTAGAACAACGCAAGACAATAAAATCAATACGATATATTGACAGAAGGATTTTTGGAAATTTTGTATGGTCATATGTAAACGTCATTCAACGAAATGGGATTTCATAGTACATGAGGCTTGTTAAATATCGTTTGATGATATATATATATATATATATATATATATATATATATAACCGTGGCGAATCCAGCAAAGCATAAAATAATATAAACAATTTGATTATATATATATATATATATATATATATATATATATATAACCGTGGCGAATCCAGCAAAGCATAAAATAATATAAACAGATGGTATACTGACAGAATGAATGTGGAATATTTTGAATTGACATATGAAAACAACAAGTTGATGTACTGTGTATAATTTCAGTTCAGCTAGATAATATTCGATGATATTTATGTACAAAGAAATGGTGGTCATTGTGAAAACCTTGATGCAATGAATATTATTAGGCCATAAAGGCAATATGATATTTTGATAGAATGACTGTGGAAAAATTTGTATGTTTAAATGTAAACCTTATTCCACGTACCAGAATTCCGAATATCAGGTTCGTTAGATAATATTAGATAATTTTAACGAACAAAAAAGTTGCGTTTATTGCGTATCCGCAATGCGTAGAATAATATGTAACATAACAATACAATAAAAGCGATATGATATATTTACAGAATCCGGAAAATTTTGAATTGTCATATATAAACGACATTCCACGAGGCACACCGCAACATTTCACGCGGGGCAGTTACTATTAGATGATATTTAAGTACAAATGAATTGTGGTCATTCTGAACCCCGTGATTCCTAGAGTACTACTAGGCAAATAAATCGTTATGATATGTTGACAGAATGTACGTGGAAAATTTTGGATGGTCATATGTAAACCATTCCCTGATATCTGAAATTCAAGCTCAATAAATAATATTAGACGATATTTATGTCGAAAAAATGGTGTTCATTGTGAATCCCGCGATGCCTAGAATAACGTAAGCCCATGAAAACGATATCATATATTGACAATATGGTTTAAAATTCAAGCTCAATAAATAATATTAGACGATATTTATGTCGAAAAAATGGTGTTCATTGTGAATCCCGCGATGCCTAGAATAACGTAAGCCCATGAAAACGATATCATATATTGACAATATGGTTTCGGAAAATTTTGTATGCTCATATGTAAATCTCATTACACTTACCGGAATTCCGTAATACATCAGGATTGTTAAATAATATTAGATGACATATACAAACAAAAAATGGCGTTCATTGCGTATCACGCAACGCGTAGAATAATAGAATAATCAAATCG